>PVLA01018456.1:0-14497 GCA_004027455.1 Hydrochoerus hydrochaeris | reverse complement strand
AAAGCAATTAAATGTTTGTACTGTTTGGTTGACTTTGCAAGCCTGGGGCCAGCTGTCTGTGCATCTCTTGGGAGGATGGCAGTATGCAATATAGCAAATATGGGGGATTTCCTTCTGACTTGTCTTTGAAGCCCCGTATTGTTCTTACTGTCTTGCTTCATTCTGATTGTTTTGCTTTATTCAATATTCTGTTTTGATTGGGTTTATTATGTTTTGGTTTTGGTTTGATTTTGCTATACCTGATGGAATGGACAACTATTGTGAAGATAACAAGATATACTATGGTAGCTATTATTGTCTTCCTAATATCCTGCTTTGAAGCTCTGTACCAATTTTGCTGCATTGTTTTGATTGGCTTTGTTCTGTTTTGTTTTGCTGGCTTTTACTATCTTTTTTAAAATTAAAATAAAATAAAACAAGCTTCACATGAAATTGCAAGGAATGCACTAAATCCTGTAAGTGACAAATATAGACAAATTCTTTGTCTGAATGCAGCCCACATGGCCTGTAGTCCAATTCCCAGTACAGTTTTCATCTCCCACAGAAACCTCGTCAGCTCAATCTTTGCTTTTTTTACCAGGTATCGAACTCATGACCTTGCGCTTGCCAAGCAAGCACCATCCTATGAGCTGTCTTTCCAGCCCAGAACAGTCTTTCCTGTCAGTAATCCTGTCTGCAATGCAGTCTTCTGACGTCTCATCAGAATCGCAATTCAAGGTTTACTTACAGAATTCACAGCTTCCTCTCCATGACTTCTCCAAACTTTCCCAGTTTGCTCCCCCCCAGAATTTGGAAATTTCCTGAATTATATAGAAAGGTATAGTCACAGTAAGGGGCCTGCTCTTTTATTCATGTCTTTTTTTCTTAGAACATGTTTGCAGTACATGAAATGTACATTCATTGGAGGGAGCAGGCACACATACTTCACGTATCTTGATTCATTTTATTTCTTTCTCCTCCCACCCATCGCCTTCCCTTCATCTCTAGATTCCCCTTCCGTGTTTTCACTGTTGTTACTATATTTTAGTTCACGTTTGTGATGCATATTGATTGCATCCACTGTGTGTATTTGTTACATGCACATTATACATATTAAGTCTTTTTACCTCCGTGTCTTCCATCACCCTCCGTCTCTTGGATCCATTCACACTTCCAAAAAATCTATCTCCGTGAACCCTTTTACCAGTCTTTTATTTTGATCTGCCTTTGTACTTTGCATTACTCAAACGAGAGAAATCGTATGATATTTAAGCCTGTGTGTATGTTTTATTTCACCTTCATTATGTTTTCAAGATATATCCATTTTCCTATAAATGCTTTGAATTTTCCCTTCTTTACACTGGAGTAGTAATTCTTTATTTACAGAGACCGTACTTCTTTTATCCATTTATCTGTTAATGGACATATAGGCTACTTCCGGGATTTAGTTATTTAGTTACGCTGCTATAAACATTGGTAAGCTTGTATCACTTTAATTTGATGTAGACTGATTTTTGAAGAAGTTACATAAAAGAGGAATTGATGAGTCAAATAGAATTTCTACTTTTAGTTTGTAGGAAATCGCCACATTGACTCCCACAATGGATGTGCTAGTTTATATTCTCATCAGTAATGTAAGTGTATTCCCTTTTCACCAAAGCCAGGCCATCATTTGTTATTGTTTGATTTCTTGATGATTCCTATTCTTTCTGGTATAAGCATTTTTTTAACTTGAAGCCCCTCGATGGCCAGAAATGTTAACATTTTAAAATCTATTTATTGGCGATTTCTTTCCATTTTATCCTTTTATCATTTTTTAAATTTTCCCTTCCTTTTTCCACTGCTCCACCCCCCATTCACCTTCCCTTTGGAACAATTTATTCCTGTTTAATGATAACTATTGTACATTTTAGACCTTATTTACTCTTTGATACTGAATTTGATTATTAAATCTACAAGGCTTTTGGTGGCTTTTTCTGCATAGAGCACCATGTCATCTGTAAACGATGATTTAACTTCTTCCTTTCTATCCTTATTCCTTTTATTTCTTGTTCTTGTCTAACTCCTCTGGCTAATGTTTCCACAGCTATACTGAATAGGAGTGGTAATAGTGGGCATCCTTGTTTCATTGCTGATTTTAGGGTGAAAGCTTTCTGTTTTTGACCATTTAGTATGATGCTGGCTGTTGCTTTGTCATGGAAGGAGTTTATCAGATGGAGACAAAGACCACTATTCCAGTCTTCTGTAGGGTTTTTAACCATGAAGGGGTGTTGGACTTTGTCAAATGCTTTTTCTGCATCTACTGAGACAATCGTGTGATTTTTGTCTTTGGTCCTGTTGACATGGAGTATCACATTTACTGATCTGCATATGTCGAACCGTCCCTGCATCCCTGGGAAGAATCCTACTTGGTCATGGTGTATAATCTTCTTGACAATTTGCTGCATTCTCTTTGCCAGAATCTCATCCAGGATTTTTGCATCTATGTTCTTTAGGAAGATTGGCCTGTAGTTTTCTTTTTTTGGTTGCACCATTCTATGGTTTTGGTATCAGGGTAATATTTGCTTCTGGTGATGATTTTGAGAGTATTTCTTCCCGTTCAATTTTGTTAAACAGATTGAGAAGTACTGGCATTAGATCTTCTTTAAATTTCTCATAGAATTCAGCAGCGAATTCCTCAGGAACTGAGCTTTTCTTTGTTGGTAAGTTCTTTTTTAATTACACTTTTTGTTTCTTTGACAGATATTGGGTTATTTAGAATTTTTATATCTTCTTGTTTCAGCTTTGGGAATGCGTACACACCTAGAAATCTGTACTTCTGTGCTTTCCAGCTCGTTAGAGTACATCTTCTCAAAGTAGATATTTATGATCTTCTGGATTTCTTTTTTTTTATTTAAAGAGAAAAAAAAACATGTAAAGGGTAGAGATGATACAGAATTTCAAAAAAAAAAGATAAACAGTAAGAAATCACCATTTGATAAATTACATATTGTCCTCTTAGAAATAGTTGTTTGAGTTACAAAATTAAAGCACACAAAGTAGGTATTCAAACAGTGAGACTTAAACAGCTATGCATGTATGAGACTCTACATGCATTTCTATCCTTTCTGTATTAGGGGGAAAAACAAAACATAGCAAGACAAAACAAAACAAATTCCTATAAAAACATGAAACCAAAAGGTCCTATAAAACCACAGTACAAGGTGATCTACAATGATTACTGTGCTGTTTTTTATTATCTTCAAATAGAATTGTCATATCATCAGGCATAATTGAATATAGCAGTACATTACAATATTCGTAAAAAAAAACAAACATTACAATGTTTAAACAGTATAAAACTTCAAGGGCAGGTAATAATCAAACCAGAGTGGATATTCTAGTGAATCTTGTCATCTTCAGTGTGGTTGCCTATACTCTCAGACTTGATACTATCAATCATAACAGCTTTGAATAAAATCTATCAATATAAAACAGTGATCTAACAAACCAAATTCGATTATGATCAGTCCTGGTAAAACAATGTAAGTTATACAGAGCTTTAGATTAAGTTAATAGGAAATTAAGGATGATTACCGTACTATATCCTGTTATTTTTGGGATAACTGTCTGTGCCCTCAAATCTAGTACAGGTAGAAAGACTGGAACAGAATATAATATATCTAAGTAGAGTGGTGTGAGTAATGTGGGTTTTAAATCCTGGTACACTATTAACAATATAGTGTATCAAGGCCATCTATGTTAGAAGTTCTAGCCATCCTTCTCTGACTCCTTTCTGCTATTCTATTTTTCTGCCTTTGTTTGTCTACTTTTCTTCTTCATTTCATTCTACTGCCTGCCCCACTCACTGAGGCCTGTCTGCTAGTGTTCCTAAAATCCTGGTATTTTTTTTCTCTCTAGAATATCCTTCAGTATTCTCTGTAGGGTTGGATTGGTGGTTACAAATTCCCCCAGTTTCTCTTTGTCATGGAAGCATCTTGTTTCTCCATTAATTTCTAGTGACAGTTTTGCAGGGTACATCAATCTGGGCTGGAGGTTATTTTCTTTCAGGGCTTTGAATACTTTACTCCAAGCTCTTCTTGATCTGATGGTCTGTGTCAAGAAGTCAGCCATGATCCTGATGGGCTTACCTTTATAGGTAATCTGTTTCTTTTCACTGATGGCTTTTAATATTCTGTTTTTATATTGAATTTCTGGTATCTTGATTATTATATGTCTGGGTGTAGCTCTGTTTTGGATGTAGGTGGCAGGAGTTCTGTATGCCTCACATAACCAAATGTCATTTTCTTTTCCCATGCTTGGGAAGTTTTCCTTGATTGTTTCCGTGAATAGCCTTTGTAATTCGCCTGTTTGTATTCCTGCTTCTTCATTCACATTTCTTATTCTTACATTGTAGATTCTCTTGTCGTCTTCTAGCCTTTGTATTGTTACTGCCTGTTTCCTTATTATTTTTAAGAGATCTTTCCTTCATGATCACACATTGCAAACTTGTTTTCAAGTTTTGATCGTCTGTCCTTAGTTTCTTTTAAGGAGTTTTGCCAGCTTTCAGTGGAGTTTTTAATTTCCTGGTAGTCTCTTTGAATCTGCTTCATGTATTCTATATTTTCTTTATATTCTTTATCAAATGTTTCTCTCCTTTTTTTGTTCCTCCCTTCTTCCATCTGTATCTTCCTGAGAGATGCTTAGCATTTTTTTCATTACTTTACTCATATCTTGCTTTATCTGATTTAATATTTCAGTTTTGAGCTCATCTACAAGGTCCCAAAGATATCTCTTAATGTCTATTGAGGCCATGTCTGATGTTGCATGTTTGCCGCCCTCAGTCTCCCTTGTTTTTCCCTCTCCTGGATCAGTGCTCTCAGGGTTCTGGGCTGGGGGCCTCCTCCTGCCTCTCTCTCCTGTCATGGTCCTGGCTTCCTCCAAAAAGTTTACAGTGTAGGTCCCAGTCCCCTTCCCTGTTGGCCACAGTTCCTCCAAAGCATGCTCGTGAGGGTCATCCACCTTCTCCTGCCTGCTCCTGTCAATGAGGTGTAAGCAGGGGCTGTGTATGTCGGCCCCTCCCCACCAGGCCAGCCAAACTTTAGGGGCCTTCATCAGATTAGTGTGTGCTAGGTGCAGGGAATCAATTTGGGATGGCTCACTGGGTCCCAGCCAGGGGTGTGACCCAGTCCAAGCAAATCCCTCAAATCTGCTCTGGGGAGGGAGCAACCAACTGAAGTCACTCTCGCTCCCAGTTCAGGCTCCTCCTGCCCGATTCCAACATGTCACCCATTTGATTGCACCCTTCCTGTGAGGGGGGTCTCATTCCCAGCACTGGATTAATGGAGGTGGATTAATGAAGGTCCCTTCGCCAGCTCTGCTCTTAGGCTAACCAACCCCTGACTTCAGCGCTGCTGTGGCTCTTGTGAGTGGCGGCGAGAATGAGTTTGGGTGGCTCTGCCAGCTGATGCGAATTTGTGAATGCAGGCCAGCACAAACTTGGCGGGTCGCAATGAAAATGATGCATCCAGTAATTTTAGCTGTTCCAATTTTAGCCCCAAGACTGCATGTTTGACGAGCTTTTTTACATTTTAATTTCTTCCTGTGTCAAGAGGGTCCATCTCCCTCTGTCTGGGTCTCTCCAGGATGTTTTATTCTGGCACATGAGTTGTTTCTCCTGGGAGGACTGTATTTTGTTGCTCACTGATCGGCCATCTTTAGCTCCTCCCCCCGATCTTCTGGATTTCTGCAGGATCCATTATGATTTCACCCTTTTCATTCCTAATTGCATGAATGTGAGTCCTTTTCTTTCCTCTTTTTGATAAGGTTGGCTAAGAATTTACCAATTTTATTTAATCTTTCAAAGAACCTACTCTTTTATTTATTGATTCTTTGTATAGTTTTCTTAGGCTCCTATGCATTAATTTCTGCTCTTCACAATTCCCTCCCTTATATGGACTTTGTTCTTTTTCTAAAAAGTTTGAGGTTTAGCATAAGGTTATTTGCACTCATTCTGTTTTCCTGATGTAAGAATTCACTACTATAAACTTCCCTTCTAGGATTGTTTTTGTCGTGTCCCATAAATTCCCACAAGTTCCAGTGTGTTATATCATTCTCATTTAATTGTAGATACTTTTTACTTCTTTAATTTCATTGGCAACCCATTCTGGAGGTTGCAATTTAATTTCCAGGTGCATGGGTAGTTTTGGGGGTTTCTTTTGCCATTGATTTCCATTTTCAATTCACTGTGGTCAGATAACATGCATGGGACAATTTAAGTTCCTTTGCATTTACTTGAGTATGTTCTATGAGCTAACACATGGTCTCTTTTAGAGAATGTCCCATGCACAGCTGAGAATGTGCATTCTGATGTTGTGGGGTGGAACAGTCTATAGACATCTACCAAGTCTATTTGTTCACAGGTTTGGTTTAGTTCTGATATTTCTTTGTTGATTTTTTTTGTCTAGTTGATCTATTTGTGACAGTGGGGTATTAAGTCCCCCATTACAACTGTGTTAGTGCTTATTTGATTTTTCATGTCTGTTAACATTTGTTTTATATAGTTAGGTATACTGCTATTTGATGCATATATATTTATGACTGTTATTTCTCCTTCTTGGAGTTTTCCCTTAACAAGTATTTAGTGACCTTTTTTGTCTGTTTTGATCATTCTTGGCTTGAAGTTCACATTGTCTGCAAATATAATACCCTACTTTTTTCTGAGCTCTTGTTGCACGGAGTATTTTTTTCATACTTTGACATTTAGTCTGCGAATTTCTTTTTGAGTTCAGTGTGTTCTTTTATACAGCATATTGTTGCATCTTGCATCTCAATCCATTCTGCCAGTCTGTTTCTCTTGATTGGCGAATTGAGACTATTTACATTGATGGTTATAACTGATATGTATTGATTTATCCTTCTCAGATTATTTTTCTGTTTTTAGTACCCTATCTTTCCCCTCTGCTTCATTGCTTTCCTTGCCTGGTAGATTCTTTAGATTCATTCTTGTTGAAGGCCACAAATTCATGATGGCTAATTTTGCATGCTTCCCTAAGGGATAAATGGAGGCTTGGGATTATCGGAATCACTCTTTTGAGATTTCCCATGAACTCTTTATGGAGGAGCCATCCTCTTCCACCCACTAAGACTAAACTAAAACCACTAATATTAAAACAAACACTGTAGGACAAGAGCCTTCTTAGAATAAGATGATCTCTGCCCTCTTGAGTCATCCCAGGATTCTCCTTTGCCCACTGAGTCGTCAGCCTCTGAGTCTTCCACCGACCTGGAATCTCCCACTAACCCCTCCTATCACTGCATACACCCAATAAAAAGGGGCTGGCTTGGGATGTCTTTGCTTCTGCTCACCTGAGGCACCGACCTCCCGGTCCCCTTTCATGCATTACTAATTTATCTGTTTCTTATTTCATCCTTTTGCCATACCCCTCATATGGCAAAAGCCAGGTCCCTGATACTTTCTATTGGTGACCTTGAAATTGTGGTTTTCATTATCTCTTTCTAAAATATCCTTCAGAGCATTTTGGAGAGCTAATTTGGTAGTCATGAATCTTTTCAGTTGTTCTTTGTCATGGAAGTATCTTATTTCTCCATTGATTTTGAAAGATAATCTTGTGAGGCACATCACTCTAGGTTGTTTTGTTTTAAGGCTTGAAGCACTTTAGTCCAAGCTCTCTTGGACTTGAGGGTTTGTTTTGAGAAATCTGCTGTGATTCGGATGGGCTTTCTTTTACAAATGACTTGTTTCTTTTCTCCAACCAGTTTTAATATTCTCCTCTTGTGCTGATGCTATGGCACGCAGAAACACTGAAAAGACACCAGGATTCTGAGGCAGATTTATTTACATTGATGGACACTGACTGAGATCATTCCCAGAATATCAGGGCCCAGTCTTTGGTGGTCTAGGCTTTTATATGATCCCCAAGCAAATGGTACAAAGGAGATACAAAGGTGAGACAGAATAGCCTAGCAGTTCTTCTGATTAGCTAGTAGGGTGGTACCATCAGTTACGAGGGTAGATTAATGATCATCAGCTTACAAAACTTAGAACAATGGCACATATGTTTGGTTGCACCTTAGTGGTTACAGGGATCGAGGAAGTAATTGCAGAGCCATGAAGCAATCACAGATCTGGGCAGTTTCAGAAGAACAGAGTTTTAAAAGAGCAATTTCTCTTGCAGTTTTCCCTTTCAGTGAATTTCTGGAATCCTGATTATTATATGCCTTGGTGTACATTTATTTTGGTCCTGGCTATTTGGAGTCCTATAGGCCTCACTTATTTGTATGTCGAATTCTTTATCCATGCTTGGGAAATCTTGTGCCATTTCTTCTGTGATGAGTTTTTTTTTACAGCATCTGCACTGTCTTTGGCTATCTCATTGCTCTGATCAACTTACATTGTTCTTCTTTGCTTCTTTGCAGCTGTTGGTCTTGCAGGGATTTTTCATGGTCCTTTGCTGTTTTTAAGATATCTTTCCTTTGTAGTTGCTAACCACAATCCTGTCTTCTAGATATTCTCTTCTCACCTTTGTTCAATCTGTCACATGTACTTTCAATGGAATATTTTATCTCCTGGGTATCTGTTTGAATCTGTTTCATGGATTCCATTTCTTTCCTATGTTGGGCATTCATGATTTCCATTATTTTCCTAAGCTCCTCTATTTTTATATCTGTGTCTATTCTACATTCCTTGAGCACATCTTTCATTTTGATTATATTTCTTTCATATGCAAAGGATGAAAAATTACTCTGTGTCAAAGTTCAGTTTAAACTCCAAGAGGCCCAGAGAGACTGGTTCACCGAGACTCATTAGGGTAAAAATGTCACAGGAATACAGAGAAGCCCCTGAAAACCCCGGGCCTTTTATTTGTAACCCAAGAGTATAAGAACAAAGTGCAGAAGAAACACATATATGTAGGCATGGTAGTCAGAGGAAAGGGAAGAGACCGAAACAGGATGGTCCCTAAGGTAGCTAATCCGGCCTGAGGAGCACAATGGCCAGAGAAGACATCTCTGAGAATAACCTTGCTTCTCGTTCCTCTCTGCTGATGCCCAGCATATCTGCTCTAATCTTTAACCATGTACTCCAGGAGCCCTGTGCTGTTGCGTTAGAGTTTTCTTCATCGACACATTCATTAAAATCACTCCTCTGGCCAGAGTCTCCCAACAGAGAATATCTTTCCATTTTCTGATATCCCTTTCAATCTCTTTTTTCAGAATACCATGGTTTTTATTGTAAAAGTCTTTCACTTCCTTTGTTAGGTTAATTCCTCACTACTTAATTTTTGTGATGCTATTGTGGTTTTGTTTTCCTACTTTTTTTGAGTACTGTGTTGTACAAAATTAGTGATAGTGGGCATTCTTGTCTTGTTCCTGATCTTAGAGGGAAAGCTTTCACTTTTTTGCAATTTAATATGATGCTAGCCACTGGTTTGTTTTAAATAACTTTTATCATATGCAGCTAAGATCCTTCTATACCTGTTTTCTTCAAGGTTTTGTCATGAATGGATGTTGGGTTTTGTCAGAAGCTTTTTCTACATCAAATGGTATGACCATGGGTTATTGTCCTTGCTTCTGTTTGCATGGTGTATTACATTTATTGGTTTGCATATACTGAACCATCCTTGAAACCCTGGAATGAAGCCTACTTGGTCATGAAGTATGATTTGCTGTTGATATGTTGCATTCTGTTTGAGGATTTTATGGCCAGGAATATAGCTCAGTGGCACAGCACCTGCCTGGCAAGCACAAAGTCAATTCCTGGTATTAAAACAAAAAGGATTTTATGTCTATATATTAAGGATATTGGCCTGTTGTTTTGTTTTTTAGCTAGGTTTTTGTCCACTTTAGGATCAGAGGGATACTGGCTTTCAGAAATGACTTTTGGAATATTTTTGTTTTTGCTTTTGTTTTTTGTCTTTTGTTTTGTTTTGTTTTTCCAAATCCATTTTATTTCAAGGAGAAAAAAAGAAGAAACTTCAAAACAAAAAAAAATCAATCAAAAGGCAACAATGGTACATATATTGCACAGTGTCATCCCCAAATCATTCACCCAGAGTATAAGACATCAGAATTGGCTTTTGAAGCACTTCTTCTCTTTCAATTTTATTGAAGGCCTTGAGGAGTATTGGTGTTATTACACCCTTAAAGTTTTGTAGAATTTGGGAACAAAACCATCAAGTCCTGAGCATTTCTTTGTTGGTAAAGTTGTGTTACTACCTCACTTTCATTGCTTGCTATTGAATTGCTAAGAATTTTTGTCTTTGGTACTTCATGTGAGTCTAGGAGTCTGCACATTTCTTCACGGCTTTCTAATTTGTTGCAATACAGTTTTTGATATTATTACTATCTTTTGGATTTTCATGGTGTCCATGGTGATTTTGCCTTTCTCATTCCTAATTGCATTGATATGAATCTTTTCTCAATTTCTTTGCTAAGTTTTGCCAAGGGTTTATCTATTTTATTTATTCTTTTTTTAAAAAAACAGCTCTTCAATTCATTTGTAATTTTTGTTTCAATTTCATTAATTTCTGCTCTGACATTTATGACTTTCCTTGCTAAGTTTGGTTTGGGTTAGGATTGCTATTGCTTTTTTAGTGTCTTTGGGTTCACCATGATACCATTTCCTCAGCTTCCTCTATTTTTCTAGTGAGAGCATTAATCTCTGAAAGCCTCCCGCTTAGGGCTGCTTTCATTGTGTCCATAGGGCATGGCGCATGACACTAACACTATGATTTGATTTCAGAAGTTGTTTAACTTCTTTCTTCATTTCCTGTGACACCCACTAGATGTGCAGGAGAATTCATTAATTCTCTCTGATTTGTTCTGTGATTGGCTTCTAGTTTCAATGAACAATGGTCTGATAAACATGGAGTGATTTCTATTCTTTTGCATTTCTCAGCAGGTTGTGTGGACTACTGTGTGGTCTACTTTGGTAGAAGGTCTGTATGCTACTGAGCAGAGTGTGTGTT
Source organism: Hydrochoerus hydrochaeris (assembly GCA_004027455.1). NCBI lineage: Eukaryota > Metazoa > Chordata > Mammalia > Rodentia > Hydrochaeridae > Hydrochoerus > Hydrochoerus hydrochaeris. The sequence continues at coordinate 3,551 of PVLA01018456.1, read as the reverse complement.
CCATTGCAGTAGGGTAGAGCGCCCTAGATATCTACTAAGTCAATTTTTTGAAAGGTGTGGCTCAGCTCTGATATTTCTTTTTTGTTGTTGTTTGTTTTTTCTTTGTTTTGAGACACGTCTCACTATGTAGTTCAAGTTGGCCTTGAACTCACTATGCAGCCTAGGCTGGCCTCAAATTTGCAGGAACCTTCCTGCCTCAGCCTCTCAAATGTTGGGATTACAGGCCTGTATCACCACACCTGCCTCAGATCTGACCTTTCTTTATTGATTTTTTTTTTGGTTGATCTGTCTCTTTGCGAAATCGAGAATTAAGCTCAACCACTATGATCATATTGATGATTATTTCACCTTTGCTTTTTGAAGCTAAGGGGATGCCAGCACTTACTGTATGAAGATAGGTGCTCCAGTATTCAACACATATATATGTAAGTGTTCTCTCTTCCTGTTGAATCATTTCTTCTTATTTTTTTATACTGGGGCTCGAACTCATGACCTCGTGCTTACCAGGCGGGTACTTACACCACTGAGCTAAATCCCCAGCCCTTAAATCATTTCTTTAACTAGTATGTAATGATATTCTTTGTCTCTTCTAGTCAGTTTTATCTTGAAGCTTACTTTGTCTGAGAGTAAAATTGCTACTCCTGCTTGTTAACGAGGTTCAGGTGCGTGAAATATTATTTTCCATCTTTTAACCTTTTTTAATTAGATGAGTTTCTTTACTTCAAGAGACTGTTGTTTTCTACTTTATAATCCAGACTTCCAATCTGGGCAGTTGAGGCCGTGAACCTTTAGAGATACTATTGAAAGGTGTTGATTTATTCCCAACGTTGCATTGTTTTTCTGTTGACTCTTTTTTTCCTTTTTTGGTTTTGTTATGTTTATTTATCAATTTGCCTTGCATAATGTATTCATTCCATCTGGATTTTTCCTTCTTTGCCACTATTTTAGATATTCTTGAATATTTTCCAGAGTGCTGGCTTGGTGTTCATGTATCTCTTAATCTGCTCTTTCATGGAATGTCCTTATTTCTCCATGGATTTTAAAAGACATTTTTAGCATATATGTTACTTGGGATTAGAAGTTGTTTGCTTTTAGGGCTTGGACTATTTCACTTCAAGCTCTCCTGGCTTTTAAAGTTTGTGTTTAGAAGTCTATTCGTGGTTTTACCTTTATGTGTCTTGTTTTGTTTTCTCTGAGAGCTTTTAAGATCCTACTTTCTGGTGGGACATCTGGAATTTTGACTAAGATGTCACGGGAAGATTTTTTTGCATGATTGGCTAGTGTTCTGTAAGCCTCACCTAGGTGTATACTGAAGTTTTTCCTTATACTTAGAATGTTTTCTGCTTTGATTTCTGTAAACAAAGCTTGTATTCCGTGCATACTGTCTTCTGGTTTGGCTCCAATTCCATTAGCCTGAGGTTTCTATCCCTTGCATTGTCTATAGCTGGTGGGTGACTTTTTCTTGCTCTCATCATTTGTAAGTCTTCCCTGAGAAAATTGTTGAAACTCACCCTTTTATCCTCAATTACCTGTCTTCATATTGGCTTTTTCTACATTTATAAATTCTATACAACACTTCATTTTCATTTTTATTTCTGTATGATACCTTTGTATGGAGCCTATATCTTTGGTCAATTTGTCATTTACATTTTGAACCCTTTTGGTCATATCTTCTCCCATATCTATGTGGATCATTCTGTAGAATTCCATCAATTTGGGGGCTATGTCCTCTTTGAATTCAGCAAGTTTCCTTGCTTCTTTGTCAATCAATTTGTAAAGCTCTGCTAAGTGATGTTTTCTTTTATCTACCCTAATGCCCTTTAGATGTGTTTGGGAGAGTTCAGAGAACGTGTATGTATAGATTCAATGCAATCAAAATTCCTATCACATTCTCTAAAGACTGGGGAATTCATGTGGAAATTCATATGGAAAGAGAAAAAGCCCAAACCACCTAAAAAGTCCTAAACAAAAAGTGACATCCCTCAATTTCAAATTATACTACCAGGCCATAGTCACAAAAAAAGCATGATGCTGGCACAGTTAGGGACCCCAGACCAATGCAACAGAATAGAATAAACCCATGCAGCTACAACCATCTGATTCCAGACAACAGAGGCAAACATAAACACTGGGGAAAAGACAGCTTCTTAATAAACGCTGGCTAGAGTGGATATCCACTTGTAGAAGATTAAAACTAGGTCCCTGTATCTTACCCAGTAACAAAAATTAATTCAAATTGGATCAAAAGCCTCTGTGTAAGATCTGAACTTTGAAACTGCTTGTCAGTGGACCCCATGCAATTATGCGTTTGTGATTGGTTCATTGTCTAGTGCTGGGATTGTTGGTGGTGTGAGTGCTACATCCGCCTAGAGGAGGAGCCAGAATGTGATGGCAGGAAGAAGGTCTCTCTCTCTCTCTCTCTCTCTCTCTCTCTCTCTCTCTCTCTCTCCCTCTCTCTCTCCAGTTTCTGCTTTGCTGTTTGCAGCAGCCATGAATGGCTGCCCCACCATGCCACCTTGCCTTGGGGAGCCAACTGAGTATGGACTGAAACCTCCAAGATCTGTAAGAAATAAACCTTTCTTTCCTTCACTTTGGGTGTTGGGTATTTTGTCTCAACAACCAGTATAAAGTAACTAAGACACTGCTCAAAGAAAACATTAAAAAAGAACAATTAAAGTCATGGGTACAGGTAAAAATTTCCTGAATATGACCAAAAGTGTGAGAATTGATGACTCCATTCAACAAATGGGACTGCATCAAATGCAAAAGTTTCTGCACAACAAAGGAAACAACTGACAGATAAAATAAACAGCCTAAGAATGGAAGAAATTTTTGCCAGCTACACTTCTGAAAGTGGGTCAATATCTAGAATATATAAAGAACACAACAAAAGAACAAAAAGCCCAATCTATAGAGAGGCAAAATTTTGAACAGACACAGAGCAGGCATGAATTGTGCTATAGGATGCTCACTCCAACCCTATGGGAGCAGAAGCTGTGCCACAAAAAGTGGGGCAGTGGATGACAGAGGTGTGGGGCTGCACAGGGCGAGCGGGGAAAGGGCCATAGAAAACGTGGCCGCCATCTTTGACTGGTAAGAGCAAATTGAAGAAGGGAGAGAAGGAGACTCAGCCACTGACGGAAGCATAGGGAGAATCAGACACAGAGAGAAAGAGGCCTATAGAGAGCCCTTCCTGGTCCTTGTCTTAGTCCGGGGAGTTTATATTTGTAATCCCATAGAAAAGTGATTGGAATTCCAATGAGTTCATTTCATTTACCACTTCCAGTGCTACCCACAGTGAGAATAAAGACCCTAAGACATATTTATGGGAAGCCAAGGGGATCCTAAGCCTAGCCAAGATGATGGTTCACTGGGACAATGACCTTGGCCCAGGGCCAAAGCTGGGTTTTATTTATTCATGAAGAAAGGAGAGGCTTGAGAATGAGTGGCTGAAACGGTGGGAAATCCTTGAGTGCTGTGAGCTGGGCTAGCCAGGAGGCCTGAAGTCTTATCTGCAACATGCAGGGGAAGGGTATGCAGGAAGAGTAACC
>PVLA01018455.1:0-14500 GCA_004027455.1 Hydrochoerus hydrochaeris | reverse complement strand
ATTCTGGACCAGGCTGTGGATTGGGCCTATGACCCAGGTAAAGAGGAGCTCTTTGTGGCAACAGGCAGCACAGAAGTGCTGGTGTTTGACACAACCCGTTGTCCTTGCCCAGCCAAGTATCTTATATGTACATCACCAAATTCTCAGGACTTTGTATACTGCCTGGCTTATGGACATTTCCACCTGGGGCGAGGGATAGGAGGACTGATATTCTCTGGGCACCAGAGTGGTGTAGTAAGAGTGCTTTCCCAGCATAGCTGTGCCCGAACAGAGAGTTTCCTACACTATGGGGCTGTACTGGCACTCTCTACACTGGCTGCAGGGCTTTCGAGTGGCCTAGAAAACTCTTTGCTGTGTTCCTATGGAATGGATGACTATATACACTTATCAGAAGCTGTGTTTGATGGCACTAAAGTACAGTTGCGTCCTCTCTCAAGCATTCTCAGCAGCTGTCCCCTAAATCAACTGATACTCTTGCCCAGCTCTGTGTGTGCCATCACAGACACTAACTGCCTGCGTCTCTGGAAGTTCCATGATTTTATGTCCTATGGGTCACAAGAAGGCTCAAAATTCATAGAGACCCTGCCTCTGCACCAGTGTACCATCACATCCTTCGATGTCTGCCTGTCCTTGAGTCTTTTTGTCACAGCTGGTAGTGATGGCTCTGTCCGGATCTGGGACTTCCATGGCAGACTCATAGCCATGCTGGACTCATCACTGCACTTTGGCCCACTCTGCTTTGCAAATGACCGGGGAGACCTGCTTGTGAGTTTCAATCAGGGTCTTTATCTGGTATCCTGTTTAAAACTGCTTCCCCCTAACCTGCTTTCTCTCCTTTCCTTAAGGAGTATAGCAGATGAAGTGCTAGAAGCCCCTAAGCCTTTCATGCCAAGCTTTTTCTTCTCTTTTGAGACCCTGTTTTTGCCCAAGTATATCTACCTTGGTCATGGGAAACAGGAGTTTGCGGGTCTGCAGAACCTTGTCAATAAGCGGGCCATTGCCTTTGACGATTCTGTGCCACATGTCTTAGAAGATGAGGATGGGAGTCCTGTGTTACTGGGTACCCCCACACATGAAGAAGGAGTACAGACGAGAAAGCCTCCCCATCACCATTATGTAGTTCCTCCTCAGTTACAACTGACTTATTGGGATGGACTCAATCCTTATCAGATACTGAGATGCTACTTTGGTTATGGGCGGGAATGGTTCCTTGCCCCTGATTGCTACATCCCCAACTCAGTGATTCGCGCCCGTCTTTGGCCAGAGGGCAGCCCGATACACCTACAGTGTAACCTGCACTCACCCCAGTGGGGATTGGAGTGGGAAACATCCCAACCTTTCTTCTTCTGGCAAACCAAGGTAAGAACTTTAAGTAAAGTGCAAGCAGATGAAAAGGAGGAGGATGAAAGCTTCCTAGCAATGAGACAATCCAAGGATGGAACCTACAGTGTCCTTCTAGACTCAGCAAACTGTAGTTGGCTGGGCAGAAAAATGAGTGAAATAGCTATTAGTAACCTAATTGAGACAATCCTCACTATTATGACCCACGCTTCTCCACTGAAGTTCCAGTGCTGCATTGGTGCACTAGGGCAGATCTTTGCCTCTTATCAGGTGTCTCCATCCCTGCGCTCTGAGACTGTTCATCGTCTGCTGGATGACACAACCAATTCCAACCCACTGATCCGAGAGCTCGCCTGGGAAGGGCTGAAGCGCCTAGGAATGGTCACTCATCTCTTTGCCTTGCCTCTGGCCCATGCGTTAATGGATAAGGATGAAAGAGTAAGGAATAAGGCCCTTGGCATCATGCCTGAGACTGGAATCCACACTAGGACCTCACTCTTAAATTTGATTCAGAGACCAGAGATTTTCCAGGACATCCAGTAAGTTGTTTGTGTTTTCCTTAATTCTCTACCACCTGCTAATTCTTCTCTTTCTTCATTTTCCCATTCCCTTTCTTCATAATCTTTTCATTCTGTTCATTGGGCCTCTTGAATATATCTTCTGTCATAGTCCCTTTCTTTTTATTTTTTAAGATAGGGTTTTGCTATGTTACCCAGATTAGAGTCAAACTTGTGATCCTCCTGCCTCAGCCTCCCAAGCATCTAGAATTACAAATTCATACCTGGCTTCATAGCTTTTTTCAATTCCTACACTATCCTGGATGATCTCCTGTCTACTCACTATTTTCTCCATTTCTTTGTTATTTCCTGCCTGTCCTTTGTCTTCTTCAAGTTTCACTTTCCATTCTTTCCTGTACTCCTGCAGCTCCCATACAAATTCTCTTCAGTCATTGCCATTTTGGCTCCTTAGAATATTTTCTTTCTTCTTAGCTGTCATTCACCTCTACCCATGCTGTCCCCCTTGGTCTCTCTGCCAAACTCCCTGCCTTTTCTTTTTCTTTTTTTTATTTTTAAAGTAGTAAAATACCACAGAACAAGATGAACAAAGCCAACTGAGACAGTGTAGTGAAATTGGTACAGAACTTCATAGCAGGTTACTGGGATAGCAGTAATAGGTACTATAGTATATCTTGTTTTCTTTACAATAGTTGTTCTTTCAATCAGGTATATCAGAATCAAAGGAAATACAGAACATTATAGAACTTATCAAAACAAAATATTGAATAGAGCAATACCATTAATCAGAACAAAGCAAAACAGGGATAAAAATATTTGCCTTCAAAGAGATGGTAGAAGGAAATCCCCTTTATTTGCTATATTGCATACAGTCAACCTCGCAAGAGATGCTCAGATCTGTGACTCCCACTTGATAATGAGGCTGGGGGTGGGGGTGGGTGGAGGATGGATGTTTGAATCTCAGCTGGCATGCCAGTAGGCTCACAGCTGCTTACCAGGGCAGCAAGCTGGTTGCTTAGTTTCCCAGTGCCCTAAGTTCTAACATGGTGCAGATCTCAGGAGATGCTGATGATTCTCACCCTGGGGTGGCCATTGCTTGTCGGGCCACAGCCAATTACCACTCCCTGCTTTTTTTACAGCAGTTCTTTCCTTCCCATTCTCTCTTCTGTCCCTGGTTTAACATAGTCTTTCCTCTCCTTTGACCTTCATAGGCAAGAGATGATTGGGGATGAATCTCTGGACCACCTGCTGGAGATGCGGCCCACAGATCTCCAAATCCTTTTAACTCAAGTGCAGCAGCGACTGAATGAAAACTTGACCTTGTCAAAAGAAGAGAAAAAGCCCTATTTTTCTTTAAATGTTTCAAGAGCTTCTATACCTAGGTCCCCCTTCATACAACCTGCCACTGTTCCTGATGAATCTGAAGTCAAGCGAAGCAAAGTCCAAAGACGGACCCGAGCAGGGGGCAAAAAGTACAGTATGTATGGAATGATATGATGCATGCCTCAGAATCCCCAAGAAACAGGGTAGTTAGTAGTAAAGTGGGTCAAGAGATACTGGGGGGAAAGAGAGTTAAGTGAAAAGATACCATAGAAGGAAATTTTCTTAGGAATGGTTTACCCAAACTTGGGAAGATCCCAAAGATTGTTAAAAAAGGAGTAATGGGAATACATAAAGAATTTTGTTTTTACTTCAAAAAGTTTTATTAGGACATGTTTGTAATTATGATTAGATTGATTGTGAGGAGTTGGTACAAGTTTATAAAAGAATGGTTTCTTTAAAAACAAAACAAAACGCCACAGGCCTCTCTGTTGCTGCTTCTTTCACAGCAGTTCACTTAGTTCATACCAGATTTGAGAAGAGCTTGCCTCCCATGCATTCCTGACTTCCATCTCCTGATTTTCCCTGCAGCCCAAAAATCACTGCGAGGTCTCAGAAAGATGAAAGAAAGAGGCTCTAAACAGATCAGTACAGAGCCGGGCCCTGTAGAGGTTGAAACCGATCAGAGTGAAACTGTGCCACTTGAGATGGAAGACACAACCTTCTACACCAGGTCTTCAATCAGTAGTTTAAAGGACTTTCAAGATGTTGAACCTTCAGAGACAGATGTTTCAGGTCACACTGCTGAGACTCTGAAAGTGCTAAAGAAAATGCATGATATAAGAAGAAAGCAAGCTACAGCTCAGAAACCAATAAAGAGGCACAAGAAGAGAAAAGAAGAACAAGTTTTAATTGAGGAAACTTTGCCTACTATAACAGAAGAACCAGTTAGGAAAATAATTAAACCTCAGGGGCGGGGTGCTGCTGGAGTGCCTGGCCGCAAGGCTGGATCTACTACCTCATGGCGGGATGATCTATGTCGTCTTATGACCCTGAGGATATCTGGTTCCCAAACAAAAATGTCAGAAGATCTAAACACTGAGTTAGTGACTATGGCTCAGGAGATTCTGGCAGATCGGCAACCCAGCTGGGAACTCTTTCAGAAGATCTGCCCTGTGTTAAAGAAAGAAAGCATGGAAATGACTGAGGACCTTGACAGGGATGTTGTCTGGCCAGAAGAGAAACCAGTTTTTATTTATGAAGAAGAAATTAGAAAGGACATAGTTATCAGAGATAAGGAAGAGATACCAGTGGCACAAGAAGAGCAAGTGCAAAAGGATGAAAGGGACATGCAGGGTTTGCAGGTAGTTCCAAAAAAAGGCAAGAAAAAGCAAGTTATTTTTGTAGAACCAGGTGACCTGACTAAGAAAAAACAAAAGTCAAAGAAGAAAGAAAAGCAATTCTCTAAGAAGACATCTATGGAAGAGAGGAAAACAATCCTGGAGCAAAGTAGAATAGGCAAAAAAGGGAGGAAAATAACCAAAGAAGAGGGAGATACAAGCAAGAAAGAGACAACCAAGGAAATGGCAAAAGCAGAAGAGGAAGTGATTGAACCAGAAGAAAAATCACCTACTGTTGAAATAATGCTGTCTTGGCAGGAGTTTAAGAACTCATGGGATCAATGGAAGCAGGCTCACAATGAGACAAAAACATCTTGGGAAGAATGGAAGCAAGACTGGGACAGGAAGCATCTTCAGGAAGAGAAGAGACTTCCCCAGGATAAAGAGAAACTATTCCTAGAGGAAGGAACACAGGAGGGGGAAAAAAGAAAGCTGAAATGGGATGAGTGGAGACAGCTCTGGGAAAATGTATTGTTATCCACATCCAAGGATGAGAAAGAATTCATCCTAGAGGAAGATCTATTTAAAGAATGGGAGGAAATATCTAAGGAATTGAAAGAAGAAGGAAGAGAAGGAGAAGAAGAACAAGAAGAAAAAGAAAAAGATGAACTGCTCACTGAAGAGCAAAGACTGATACAGTACGAGCAGATAAAGGTCAGGAGTCAGAGAAAACAAGCCCAATATAAAAGACAACAAGCCAAAGATGAGAAAAGACTAGCACAAGAAGAAGAGAAACTTGCACAAGAGGAAAGAAAGCTGGCCCAGGAAGAGAGAAAACTGGCCCAAGAATATGTGAAAATACCCTTGAAAGATGAGAAAATGGCCACAGCAGAGAATAAGTTTGTCCAGAAAGAGGAAAAATTGGCTCAGAGAGAACAGGTGCTAAGCCACAAAGCAGAGCAACTGGCCCACAAAGCAAAGAAATTTGCCAAGAAACTGGAGAAAACTGCCCATGAAGAAGAGAAACTAGCAAAGAAAAAAGAAAAAGTAATTAAAGTAAAAAAACTATTGGCCCAGAAAGGAGAAACAATGAAGCAGAAGGAGCAAAGTCTGGAATGGCAAGAAAATGAGCTGGCTGAGGAACTAGAGGAGCTGGCAAGGAACATGGAAGACCTGGCTTCAAAAGAAGTTGAGCTGAAGCAGGAAGAAGAGAGACTGGTTAAGGAAAAGGAGGAACTGGCTCAAGAAGAGAAGGTACCGGCCTTGCAAGAGGAGAATCTGGCTAAGAATGAGAAATCATTGGCCCAGGAAGAAAAGCTGCTGGTGCAGGAAGAAGAGAAGCTGGCCCAGGACAAGGGAAAAAAACCCAAGGAAGCAAAAAGATTGGCTCGGAAAAGGCAGAACCTAATAGAGGACAAAGAGAAACTGGCCCAGGAAAGGGAAAAACTGGTCCAGAACAAGAAAGTATTCACACAGAACAAAGAGAGACTGACCCAGAAGGAAGAGAATCTGGCTCAGAAAAGGAAGAATCTGGTTCAGGAAAAGGAAAAATCAGCTCAGAAAGAAGAGAATCTCCACCGTGTCAAAGAAGAACTCCACAAGGGGAGAGAGCAATTAGCTCAGGCAAAGAAGAAAATAGATACATACAAAGAGACACTGGTTCAGGCAGAGGAGAAGCTGAGGCAGAAAAATGAGGTACTGGTCAAGAAGAAGGAGAAGCTGGATGCTGTAGAGAAAAAACTGGTTCAAGCAGGTAGAATTCTAGCTAGAAACCAGGAGAAAGTGGCCCAGGAAAAAATGGAATTATCTATGGCAAAGAAGGCAGCACTCCAAGGAAGGAAAATGCTCAGAGATGAGCTGGATGTTACTAAAGAAGAACAGAAATTGGACATGGACATGAAGACGTTAGCACAAAAGAAGATGAGACTAGCTGAAGAGATGGAAATTCTCTCCAAGGGAGGGACTCAAGGAACTCCAGGAAAGCCAAAACTAACTAAACAAGAAACAGACCTGATGAAGAAGAAACTGTCACTCCAGACAGAGGAGAAGCTATTAAGATACAAAGATAGGATTCTGGCCACAGAGAAAATGGATGTTGTCAAAGAAAAACCAGAATTTACTAGTGAAGAGAGAGCATATGCTACAGAGGAGAGGAAGTTAGCTAAAATTCTAGGGAAACTGGTTAAAGAGGAAGACGACATTTTTAAGGAGCCAACAAAACTGAGCAGTGTTACCAATGTACTTCAAAAACTAATCAGTGACGAAAGGAAAACAACCCGAGAAGAAACAAAGATGGCAAAGATAAAGCAGTCACTTATTGTGAAAGAGCGCAGACTGCGCAAGGAACAGAGCAGACTTGATGTCAAAGAGCTGAATTTTGCTGAGCAAGAATCAGAATTGGCCACAGATGAAGAGAAACGGGCTAATCAGAGGAAATTGGCCAAGAAAATGAGAAATATTACAAAGCAAGAGGAAAAAATGGCCAAGGAAGAGAGTAGACTGGCCAAGGAACAGAGTGAAGTCATACGGGCTGTGGAAGAGGAAGAAAAAATAAAAGAAGAAAAAGAAGAGGGAGAAGAAGGAGAAGGGGAAAGGGAAGGAGAAGAAGAAGGAGAAGAAGGAGTAGCAGAAGGAGGAGGAAAAGGAGGAGGAGGAGGAGGAGAAGGGGTAGGAGGAGGAGGAGAAGGAGAAGGAGAAGAAGGAGAGGAAGAAGAGGGAATCCCATTCCTTAAACAGGAATGGAGAAAAATAAAAAAGTCGAAAGAAATTGATACCCTAAAGGGAAAGTTCTACAGAAAAGTGGATGAGATAGAAAGTGCTGAGAGCATTTCTAAAGAAATAGAATGCCTGTTAGAAGAAGTAGAGCACGAGAGTTTGTCTGATGAGGAACAGAAAGAAGAGAAAGAGGAAGAGGAGGAGAAGGAAGAGGAAGAGGAGGAGGAAGAGGAAGAGGAGAGGGAAGCAGGGGAAGAGGAAGAGGAAAGGGAAGAATGGGAGGTGGAGGAAGAGAAAGAAAAAGAGGAGAAGGGAGAAGAAGAAGAGATTGAGGTGGAGGAAGAAGAAAAGGAAAAAAAGGGGAAAGAGAAGGAAAAGAAGAAGAAAAAAGTGGAGGAGGAGGATGAAGGTTCCAAGAAGGAGGAAGAAAGCATGAGTGAGGAAGCGTTGGAAAGTTTGAGTGAGACAGAAGAGGAAAGCAGCTCAATAAAAGTGGACAAGGAAAAAGACATGTTAAAAAGGGAAGAACTATTTAAGCTACAAGGAGAAAGAGCAAAGGACCAACAAGGCAAGGAAGTTGTCCCTTCTCTTAGAGAAAGATCTGCTGGGGTCAAAGGCAGTGGTATAAAACAAAGGGCTTTAGAAATCCCTTCCAGACAACTGATCTCAGTACATATGGACATGGGAGGGGAGACACAAATGCCACTACCAATTAAACAAACATCCTTGTCAGAAAAACCCACAGTACTCCAGACATACAGAACATTCTCAAACATACACAGGAAGGATAAACCAACTCCACTACATGTGCTACATTCAATTTTAGAGGGCCAAGAGAAGGATATGAAGACAACATTCATATCCAATGTATTTAGGAAAACAACAGAGGCCCCCAGACTCAAACATAGACCCCCTGAAGCCAGGGGGAAGTGGCTTTTGCAGCATCATCCATCTCTGACAGAAAAACATAAGACACGACCACATCTTGCCCAGATCCTGGCTGACAAACAACATCCAGAGGTACAGGTAAGCCTCACAGATATAGAGTGGATCCATCAGGTCCTAGAACGGATGGAAGCAGGAGAACAGCTTTCCAGAGACAGCTTCCACAGATTGTGTCAGCTCCTCAAAGACCTGACCTCAGAGGGAAACTTTTTAGAGTGGCTACGTCCGGCCATGCTTAAAACCATCGTGCACCATCACATGCAGGCTCTGGAGTCACAAAGCACAAGGGCCTCAGAGCCCAGCAGGGAATTCATGACCTTGAAACATCTGAAAGTGATTCCGCCTATAAAAGGAAAGGAAACGCAACACTGGAAGGAACCCATGAGTCTGAAACACCTGAAGGTGATTCCTCCTATAAAAGGAAAGGAAAAAGAAAGTTGGATAAAATCTTTGACTGTCCTCACACCAAAGTCCCCATTAGCTGCCAAGACGATTACAGACCCAAAGGCCACAAACTGGCATCTTCTAGATGAACCTTACAGAAGTGCACGGATACAGCAGTTATCCAATGCTCTCAGGGAAATACAGACAAATTTTTACCCTGCCACAAGAGACCTCTTCACAGGTGCCCATGCCTCTGTGGACAAACAAACCGTGGCACTAATGTTTCAGAAGGACCTTAGGGATTTTAAGGATAAGGATAGGCTTCTCAAATTGCCCAAGTTGGAGAAGAAGACACCGCCTGTCTCACAAAAGAAGGAAAAGATACCTCCATGGGAGACATTTGTGGCACTGTACTATGTTTTGCAGATGCTGCAGCAGCAATATGGTAAGGACTCTGCTGCTTGGATGGAACAGTTCCATCAGCTCATGGACTTGTACCAGCTCAAGTCTCCCAGAATCCAGAGGCTGCTACAAGATCTGCTACTGGGAAAGGAGCCTCAGCCCAAACAGATCATCTATAAAGAGGCCTTGCAGGCTACGGAGCCAGTACCCGGGGAACGAGTGTTCTACTGCCTGATTTGTGGTTGCTCTCATACCCCAAGCAGTCTGGGGTTCCAGCATGTGATACCCCTTCCTGAAAAGAATAATGTGTGTACCTTCCTTCCTGTAGGTACTGCCCAGTATGGGATCTTAGAACTTGCCTGGAAGAGCCTGCCCCAAGCTGATACTTGCCTCACCAAGGAATTTCCCCATGTCATTGCCACCACTCCCAAATTTGGGACTGGCTAGAGGTTAGAACTTTACATTCTCAATTGGAGAAAGCTTTGCTAATCAGAATCTAGAGATTCATTTCTAGGGACCAGATCAAAGTGCTTTCCCTACCCAGCTCTGTTTCTGTAGTAGAATAAAGAGGAGGTTCTTTTTGGCAGCAAGCACTTTGATATGTTTCTTTTCCCCAAAAATTCACATTTTTAGGAATGTTATAAGAGATACACGCTGCTGGGTCATTTTCCCAGCAGCCAGTGGTGCTCAACTGTGGTGCTTACTGTGGTGTTCTTGAAGAGTTTGTCCTTGTCTTCTTCCTTCCTTGTCTCCCACTATTGCCCTCTCCCCACAAAAAACTACAGGAAGGAAAGCAAAGGTCACAAAACTAATGCATATTTGCATTAATATAAGAAGTGGAAAGAGAATGGATTTAAGAACCAGAAGGCCCAACATTCTGTCTCTGTGGAGACTAATTCCTTGACCATAGCTGTGCATGACTTGAGTCCCAAATAGAAACTGTACTGGGTCTTGAGATCCTCAGAGTAAAGGAAAAAGATTCACCAAGTCCTAGCCAGTATCATCTGGTGAGTTTATCACTGGATCCCATTAAAGAATGAACCCATTTAGAAAAGAAAATTAGAGAATCCTATGCCTTTCATTGCTTCTGTTACTACTTGGACATGGGGTTTGAAAGAGTGATGAAATAAGAATTAAAGACTAGATGTAGCCTCAAATAGGTTCCCAGTAGTCTATAAATCTAGTATCCTTCCTTCTAACAAGAGATAAGATTTAAAGGGAAAAAAAAGGTAGTAGAAGAAGCTGTCACTGTATCATCCTGATCTCTCCTTGATCTTTCCTACAATAGATTTTTCAGAATTGCCTATTCCCAGGGAACCTGAGCCTTCCAATTGTTTCTAGGAAGCAGGCAGACCATCCTTGCCACTTTCATTCTCTGCCACAACCTTTACTTTGTTATTCTAATCCCTGCATCTTTGGATGTGTTTTTCTTTGGAGGACAGCAGAACATTCTGAGTAGTAAGATTCATCTTAAAAGCCAAGGGCAATGGGAGCTGTGACTCTATAGTTGGGCTCTTCCATGTTAGAGTACACATTGTACCACATGAACTATGTAAGAGTTATGGGGCTTGGAGCAGAAAGCCTCAAAAAGAATGCTTCACTTGACAGCTAGGCAAGGTAGTGAAAATAAGGATAGCCCAGCTAGCCTTGACCTGAATTAGTTCTCCTCTTTGGCTTCTGTGTACTCACTTGTCAAAAAGAGGAGGATAATGTTCACTAAAAATATCAGGCATGTAGGAGTGTATATCACTACAGATCCTACAGACACCTAAAAAGATAGGCTACTATTTAAAAAACTCTTATGCCCATAAATTTGACAAGATGGATGAAATGAATAAACTCCTTGAAAGTCCCTGAAGCAAATAGCAATACCTACTGGATTCATTTGATGGATCTCTTATCCATAACCCAAATTTGCTGGTTGACTTTATAATGCCCTTAAGTCTTCTTTTCCTTCCATTACAGTAGTCAGTCTGAAGTCAGGGTATCTGTGGTTCCTCTGGTAAAAAACAAAACCCAGTGAATTGTCTGTGGTCATTCCAGAGTCAGAAAGAATAGGGATGACCCTTCATTGAGCCTCAGAAACCAGTCACTTGCTGTGACAATCCAAGTCTACAAAGCACATTTGATTACTATGCTTCATAGCTAAGACATTTTTATTCTTGAACAATTACACTCTTCTATCTTCATCCCTATTTTTACATCACATGTTTTTAAGGATATAGAATTACTTATAGTTTTCTCCATGTTTTGGATTTTTCTGATTACAGTGTGGTTTCATAAAACTTAGGTCTTAGAGGTACTTTCAGGGTCTTTGAGGCTCCTGAAGTTGAATGAAAAAAACTGTTAGTGTGTGCTAGGTACTTCTTTTTTCCTTGTTCGTTAAAAGTCTGTATCAGTCATCAGATTCTTAATGGAGTGCTTGACATAAACATTACATCGCAACTTAAAGAGCACAGCCATGTGGGCTTTAGCACAGACACTGCCAATAATCAGCTGAATGAACTTCATTAAGTATCTTCCCTTTATAAGAGCTTTGCTTTTTTTTTTTGAGAGAGAGATCAAATCTCTCCAGGATGCTGAAAAGGGTTTCCAACTTCCCATTCCTCTCCCAGTATGTGTGCTTAAAATAGCATAAGAGACTTTTCCTACTATGCACAAGCTACCAACTGCTCTAAATCAGGATATGAGTAATATGGAGTTGACCTTGCTTAAGACCTCAAAGAATCTTACATTCCTGGGAGAATATTATGTGCTCAAACCAAGGTGAATGACTACACAGAGCTTGGGAAATGATGTTTCAGCACATTCAAACTTCTAAATAACCTTCCTCTGATGACTGAACCCTGGGATACTGTAAGTATTAGAAAAAGGAGCCATAAAGGAGAACTGTCAAAGAGACTGAGAAGGAGTAGCCAGGAAGGTAAAGGAGAAATCATGTAAGAGTGATGTCCAGAAGATGTGATGTACATAGCTCAAGATGGGAAGGAATGATAAACTGCATTAAATACTGCTGATGGATCTAGTAAGACAAAAGGTAGGAACTCATCACTAAAGATGACAAATTAAATGGAACTGGTAAGCTTGACAAATACTTTTCAGTGGAGTCGTGAGATAAGATCATCTGACTGTGATGAATTTAACAGAGAATAGAGCTGGGCGTGGTGGCGTATACCTGTCACCCCAGCACTCTGGGAGGCTGAGACAGGAGGATTGCAGTACCAAGCCCAATTGGGGCAGTTTAGTGACTAACAAGACCCTGTCTCAAAAAAAAAAAAAAAAGTAATAACAGAGCTAGGGGGTGAAGCTCCATCCAGAGATCCTGAGTTAATGTCCAGTAATGCTAACAAAAAAAGCAGGGGGGAGGAATAGGGAAAAAAAGATAGCTAGGGCTACATATCAGTGGTACAGCACTTGCCTAGCATGCTTGAGGCCCTGTGTTTGACTCCCAGTTCTGCAAGACAAAATAACAAAAGAAATGGGATAATTGGGATTTTTTTGTTTTGTACTTATTTGTAAGTTATTTCAAATTTCAAAAATAAAATAATGTAATATATACACACTATTTGTCTAGACTATTTGAGGGTAAGTTATAGATAAAATATATATATATATATATATATGTATATATTTCCTAAGAACCGGGATATATCTTAAAACTACAATATAGTTATCAAATTCATAAACTTCCACTGATTCAATACTTTATCAACATATTCTAAATTTTTTCCAGTGTGGGGGACTGAACCAAGAACCTTGCACATCGTTAATGCACACTGCAGCACTGAGATACATCCCAAACTCCTAACGCAGTGATGGCAAACTTTAAATTTACAGTTTTCAGTGATACAAACTGCCTGCTGAGACACACATGACACTATGGCCCTAGGCATTCTTTACTTCCATTATAGGAGCCAGGAGAGTCAGGTACAGTATTATGTTTAGCTATCATATATCTAATTTCCTTTCATCTGGAACATTTCTACAACCCTTACTCATTTCTGGGAAGATAGCACAGTGATAAGCAGCAGAGAAAGATCCTCGCCAAGATTTGGTGTCCAGACACTAGATATAGCAATGTGGGGAAGAGAAGGTGAAGTGATGAAGAGAAAGACAAGAGAAGTGGGTTCCCTGAACCCAAGGAGGATCTGAAATGAGAACTGAAGCCCACTGGGAGAGTGAAAAAAGAAACTTCAGTCAAGAAGGAGGTGGCAAACGGTACCTTCTCCCTGAATCAGGATGTACTTACAAGGAAGAAACAGTTCAAACCTATGGACACAAAGTGATTGCTGGCAATCCCAGAGGCCTTCACAGAGAGATGCAGCACAGCAAAGGAGGAGTGGATGCCATGGACTGCACTCAGTGGTGAGTGGGTGCAGATTTGGCCCTCCAGAGGGAGAGGGCAGTTGATCAGGAGGCATCTTGGAAAGGGGCCAACTGAGCTCAGAATTCACAACAACTGCTGGCTCCATCTAGCACCTCCCAGCTGAGTTCAAGCCTGCAGAAAGTGCACTGCTGCAGACTGAACAGGTCTGGTTCTCTACCCTCATGGCCAAAAACCAGCCTGAACTTCAAGGCAAATAAAGGTGCAGGCTCGGTGACAATATCCACTACCCTGCCATAAAGTTATTGCTGGCTTGTTGGGAAAAATCAACATGGACCTGAACTCTGTCTCCACATATCCTCTACCAGTGACAGCAGAGACAAAGCTTAAAGTGAACACTTTCTTCTCTTTTGTTGTTGTTTGGTTTTTTTCCTTCATTGTTTAATCTTATTTTTATATGTGTGAATGTGGTTTCTAGTGTGTTTTTTTGTGATTGTTGTACTCTTCTGTTCCTCCTCTTGTTTCTTTCTTCTCTCTTTCCCTCCTTGTAGGGAGCAGCATGATAGCTTCATGGCTGCCGCTCCATCTCTCCCTCCTGTGGGCATCCAGTGCGTCGGCCTACATTTCCCAGGATCCTTTCGCCCCACCCAAGAAATGACAGTGACCCATCCGTAACTTCCTGCTCCCGCTTTATAAGCCAGGGACACTTGCTCAATAAACGAGGTTTGATTGGGAAACTTCAACTTGCCTCTGTCTCTCTCTCTTCACCCTGCCCCCGCCCCATTTTCCTTCCTCTAGGGGAAAACCCACGCATTGGTCCGCAGGCCGGATCAAGTGGCGCCCAGCGTGGAGCCCCAATACGAGGAGGTCAACGAGGATCGTTCACAGAGGAAAAGCCATGGCCACGGTACCTGGGGGACTCCGTCCCTGTGATCTGTACAGACGACTGCCTGACGTCTCGTCCGAATCACAGTAAGTGAACGTAATCGACATGGGTCAAGCGTTAAGTGAACAAGAATTGTTCGTTGCCGGCCTTAGTAAGGCCCTCAAAGCGAGAGGGATAAAGGTTAAAACTAAAGATTTATTGCAGTATTTTCAATTTATACATAAGGTGTGCCCCTGGTTCCCTCCGGAGGGCTCCATTGATACTAAACGATGGGAAAGAGTAGGTGATGCTCTTAAAGATTATTATAAAACTTTTGGTCCTGAGAAGG
>PVLA01018454.1:0-14502 GCA_004027455.1 Hydrochoerus hydrochaeris | reverse complement strand
CTGAAGGGAAAGTTAGTTTGTTTGTTTTTTTAAGGAACTAAGTTTGCCCTCTTTCTGCAACTGTGAGCTGTTTCCCCCATGCCTGCTCTTCTGCCTCCTGGGTCCAGCGCATTGATACGTGGTTAGGATCCACCTGTGGTCCTGTCTGTCCTTTACCTCCCTGCAAAAGCAATACCAGGAAAACTCATCCTGGACACCTGAACAGAGGAGGAGGGAAAGGAGAAGTCCTGGGCGCAGGGTCCCCATCTTCTTTTTTTGTGCTGGGGATTGAACTCACAACTTCGTATTTGCCAAGCAGGCACTTACGCCACTGAGCTAAACTCCCGGCCCTCATCTTCTGCAACGGGAAGTGTTTGGCCGGGGAGGGTCGAGGAAGAGCTTCAGAAGAGAAAAAGCCCACGGTTTTACCCGCTCTTCCACTCTCCTAAGCTTGGGACCTTCTCAGCCCTGCGGCCTGCAGGCTCCGCCCCTCCCGCCGGGCCTCCTGCGTTCCTCCAGGGGTGCGGAGCTGGTGAAGCAGGACCCTGCAGAGGCGGGGAGCTCTGCGAAGGGGCCCTGGCGCCCCTTCTCCGAGAGGCAGCCCCCCACGCTGACTTTCGTTTACTGTGGAAACTGACACCGAAAGTTTCACAGAAGCTGGCGAGTTTCCCCCAGATGCAGTCAGGAAACGCTTCACGCCTGGCTGTCCTCAGCCGGGACTACACACTCAGAAGAGGGGTGTAGTCGACAAATCCTCCCAGCAGCCCAGCCTGGACCCCAGTGGGTATGGACACGAGCACAAATCGGCAGGACAAGGGACGAGGTTAGGGCAAAGGGGATCTGTGCCGAAGCCGACACGGTGCGCAGACAGTGGGAAGTGACGGGCGGTCACCACACGCCCGGGTCCTAACCCCAGGAGCCCGGCTGGAGCGCTCGGGGCCAGGAACAAAGTCAGGGCTCCCGGTGACCCTCGCGGGCGGAGGGGCGCGGCCACGCCCCCAGCTGCGCGCTTAAGTTTCGGTTTCTCGGAAACCGCGGCCTTAGGGAAGCCGGGCCGGAAGCGCATTCCAGATCCCTGACGATAGAAGAGCTATTGTGCTTTAAGGAGCCGTTTCCTGGGCACACACCACTCACGCACGCGCGCACACACACACACACACACACACACGCAGGCACGCGCGCGGAGTCATTTTAGGAGACCCTGGGGTGCCCAGGTTGTGCCAGGCTGTGGATATTGGGTTAACGCCTGAGCCAATGCAGGATAAACTGAGGCCTGGTCATTGCCAGCAGCACGTCCAGCAGACTGAAGCCGGGCCGCAGTCGGGGCGCTGCCTGTCCCTGCAGCTCGGGGAGGACAGGCCGGGCTCCGTGTTTAGCTCGCGCGCTGCCGTGGACCTCCCTAGTGTTTCAGGACTGACTAGCGGATGAAGGGTGACCGCTGTCACGGCGGGTGGCTGCTAAGACTCTTAGCCCTTTGTCAACCTTTTTTTCCTGGTCAATCAGCAAAGTCAAGGCGGTCTCAAGGGGCCGTCACATCTGCTAGGGTGAACCGAGGCACAGTTGAGACCACCGGGACAGGCAAGGTGTGAGCAAAGTACTGGGGCTTTATAAAGCGACAGAGGTGCAGCCGGGCCAAGGGGGAAGAGCGGACGATGCCCCAAATTAGGGGAAGGGGCATTACTAAAGCAAGGCTTGCGAAGTTTTGACTGTTCCGCATTTTTTTTTATTTGCATCTGCCACTTTCAGTTTTGCTAGAAGGGTTTTTTTGTTTTCTTTTTTTAATGAGAAACTTGGTATTTTTTTTCCTCTCCCGCCGGGTTTCGTTCGTTTGACGACCTGACAGCATCTTTAATGCTTCAAGCTGAGTGGGGACTTTCTTGAGCTGGCAGGGTAACTCCGCGCTTAGAGTTGAGTGAGTCCTAAACTGGAAGATGAAGTCCCAGTGCGCTTTCTGTAGTAGACTTAGGCTCGGTCTGAGGCCGGGCATTGGGAACCACGGGCTTCTGGAAGAAATAAACTGGAGGAGGGTATCAGGTCTCTGAACTGGACCCCCGCCGAACTGGGAGAGAAAAAACTCCCCAAGCGGATCTGTATTCACACCAGGGAGCGCAGAGCTGGTTCCAGGGAAACCACAAGAGACGCTCCGGCCTGCCAGCACCCTGCACCCAGCACCGCCTATCCATCAGCTTTAGACCCTTGACTCAGAGACCCAGAATTGTGCACCCCCTCAGCAATGCCTCCCTCCCTCCCTAACTCCCCTGTGAAAACGCCCGGCGCCCCTCGCTCAGGGCCAATGCTCTTTTCGCCCCTGGCCGGGGCGCATCCGGGCTGTGATAAAGTTCTCGCTGTTTGTTTCAGCCTCGCCTGCCTCAGTGCTCTCGTGTGCTTCGGTGTAGCCTAACCAGGAGATTTGCACAAACGTGAACGAGAGTCATTTAAGAATAATCTTTAGTAGCTATTTTTTACCAAGAAGCGTTTGGAAGCCAGGCTCAAATGACATCTTTTTTGACAGCTTCTGTACAGGAGCCCCGCCTTGCAACCCTGCTGCCGGACTGGCGGCCCCTCCCCAGCTGCTGGCCGGAGCCTGACTCGGCGCCCTCTCCCCTCCCCCGCCCGCCCCGTAGGCCCAGCCCAGCCTCTCCTCCTGTGATTGGGTCCTGAAAAAAAACAGACAAGCTGGAGGCGGGGACAGCACCACGTCCCGCTGGAACGTTTTCCTTCGGGTGTCTTTACTGCCCCAGCTACAGGTGCTGTTTTGCGTGCTGTGAGGATTCCACCGAGGCCACGGCAGGAGGGCTTCTCCCTGCCCTGACCCAGCGGCGCCGCAAAACGACTCTGCAGCCTTCCTGGCCGTCCGCTCCTTTTGGGTCCTGTCGCCCAAAAGCACCTGCCACATCAGGGTCGCTCGGGAGCCAGCTCCGCGGACACCCGCGGGCCGCCCCCGGCCATGCAGTAGGCCCCAGTCCTCTGGTCCCTGCTGCTGAGCTTCTCGCTGGACGCCTGCGCCCGTGAGTGGGCGGGACGAAGGGGCGAGCGGGGCGGGGCCTGGCAGTGAAAGGGCGGGGAGGAGCGGGACCTGGGAACCCGGAGAAACGGGCTCATTTTCCCAGCAGAGGGAGTGTACAGTGAAGTGTGTTCGGAGGGAGTCAGGTGGAGGAGCGCGGAGGTGCCCCCGACCTAAGGCTGAGGCAGAAAAATGTTCTGCTGTGCTGCGAAGTGCAGATTATAAGAGCCGTTACCAATAGGAAATCAGAAAGTATTGGGGTCTGAGCCTAGATCCCCAATCTCCCAAACGAGTGCAGGGCGCAGTCCCAAACAAGTGAGAGCAGAAGTGTGATCTTTAGGGCTCCAGGAGGACCAAAACCCTCTGCAGAGTCCTTGACTCTGGCGCTGAGGCAGACAGTGCCTCTGGGCGGCCTCTTTTTAGTTTGTATTCAAACAGTGCAGGCGGGGATTTAGCTGCCCTGCAAGTGCAAGGTCCTGAGTTTGATCCCCAGTACCAAAAAAAGACAAGCAACACAGGAAAGCTGAGCAGGACCTTAGGAGGGGTTCAGGGACCCCTCCAAGCAACAGACAGTGCTAATTAAGGGGAACTATCCCAAGAGAAAAAAAAAATCTCCAGGTGTCCTCAGCTGTGGCCTATCTTGCCCCCTGAGGTGTCTCCTGGTTCAGCCATGCCCAGGCCATGCCACAGCCCTGCACGCATATTCAGCTTCAGCAGCTCCAACAAGAAAAACGGGCTGTCAAGACTCAGAAACAGTTCTCATGAGAAGTGCACACTCCTTGCCCTTGCAGTGTTACTCATTGTAACGTGCTTCACTGGGTGCTATGGACCACGCGGGTTTTGAGCACTGGTGTCAAGGGCAGGCGAGGCACAGTGCCTCCACATGCCCAGAACGCACCGCCCAGGCATGGCTGCCCCGCTGGGGAAGTCTCCTCGAAGTTTCTTCCTCCCCAGCTGCTGTGCTTCTCTCTCCCCTGTGCAAACCACAGGAAACTCCCGGGTTAGGCAGTGGCCAGGACTTGAGCGTGGGACAAGGGGGCACTGGGCCTGCTTGGCTGTGGGAGTGTGGTGACCTTGTGGGTGGGGGGACTCATAGTTTTAGAAGCTCACCTTTTGTCACAGAGAGGCTTCCAAGACAGCACTGCAGCTCAGCCTGGCGTCCAGGCACTGGGAGGGTCCACTTCACAATGTCATACATGAGTTAAGGTGAAAAAGCAAAAGCAGAGGCCAGAGAAGCTCCGCATCGTTACTTTCTGGAAACAGAACAGCTTTCTGTGCCATCCTAGTGGCTCGATAAGGCTGTTAATCAGTGAAGTGTGTACATTTCACACCCTCTAAGAGGCAGTCACCTGGGACCTGCAGCCAGACAGGACAGACACAGAGAGACAGAGAGCTTCTCTTCAGCTTCGTGCTACTGTCCTGGTTTCCGCTCTCTGCAGTGCTATCCATACCGGGTGTTTAGTCAGGGAGGTGGAACAAAATCAGCCATGGTAATTGGCTGTGTGCTGTGTGTCATTTGTGTCCAGCATCCATGTGCAGTGCTCGGCTCATTCAGGCAGCTCGAGCTCTGTCCGTCTGTCACTCAGTAATCAGTGTCCCCACATGCGTGTACATCACCCAAATGTGTGGATGGCAGGGTCAGCAGAGAAAGCAAACCGTGCTTGGAAGGTGAGCACAGCCCTGTAGGGGCCTCGGCTGGAGCCTGTCCCAGGGGGACGTCGCCTTTGCTTACATCCTGAGGATATTTCCAGATCTCCAGGTCCCTCTGTTCCCAAGCCTTGCTCAAGAACTTTCTAGAAACTTCACACTGAAGCCTGGGCTACTATTTCCTGGTCAATTCTCTGAATTCCCTCCTTGCATACTGCGTGGATTTGAATTCACACATGTGAGTGGCTTGCTCACACCTGAGGTCTGATAGTGGTGTGCACTGTGCCTGCCTCATCTGTAACACATGCACATACTCAGGTTCTGGGTCCTCCTGGTAAATACTGCAGCCTGCAACTGACTGAGAGTCTCTGGCTCTGTTGCAGGGTCCCACTCTCTGCAGTATATCTACTCAGCAGTCTCCAAGGCGGGCCCTAGAGTGCCCAGATTTTCTGCTTCTGGCTTCCTGGATGGCCTGCCCTTCATCCGCTACAACAGCAAGCTAATGCGGGCAGAGCCCTGCGTGCCCTGGCTGAAGGAACAGCAGGCATACTTTGATGATGAGACCAAGATCTTCACCAATAGAATGAAAATTTTCCAGATAAGTCTGAGAAACGTGCAGAATTACTACAACAGCACCATCAATGCAGAGCACCCACAAAAGCTTGCAGGTACACGCCCCTGATAGGCAAGGGGTGCTCCGAGCAGCTGGAGGCTGGGGGGCAGCTGGAGGCTGGGGGCAGCTGGAGGCTGGGCTGGGTGGGGGGAGGGCGGGAGGGAACAAGCTGTGGCTTAGTCATTTTCCTGCCTGCCTGGCGAGATGGGAACCAGCCCGCTGAGGACTTAGCAAGTCATGAAATGCAGGCTAAACAGGGCCACTCCGCTTTCCACGGCTGAACCTGGGAGAAGCCAGTGTTTAGGGGGTGTTTCCACACTGCCAGCCCACATAGCCACAGGCCCTGGGCTGCTTCTACCCAGAGTCACGGTGTGGAAGGGGACAGTCAGTGGGAACAAGGTCAGTGTGGCCACAGCACCATGAACCCATGGACCTAGACCCTAAGGGCACGTGGTGAACCTAAGCTCTGGCAAACTCAGTTATTTACGTTTGACTTTGAAATTCAATAGAGAAGCTTGTAGCCCAGGCTGGAGCTAGGATGGGGCTCTCTAGAAAGGAAGGAAACCCACGGACCACAGCATGTCCTCTTCGGTTGGCACTGTGGTTGGCGATTGTGGTCATTGGCCCGGAGAGCTGTGGCCCTTCTGTGTACACAGAGCTGTGGAGGGCTAGCGACCTGTCCTGGGGATTCGGGGTGTGGGACACTCCAGTCTAGGCCCTGGAATCCAGCCTAGGCCACTTCCCAGCTGGCTGTAAGTAAAGGAGACCAGAGGCAGGAAGCAAGCTAGGTCACCTAGGGAGTGAGCGTGCTGTAGGCAGCGCGGGGCCTCGGGCGTGTGGATTGGGAAGGCAGGCGCGGCCCGCTCAGCCTGATTGCATCCGGGGTGGACAGGCCCCCACACCCTCCAGTTCACCTATGGCTGCGAGCTGCAGAAAGATGGCCAGTCCAGGGGGCACTGGCAGTACGGCTACGATGGCAGCGACTACCTGGGCTTGGACCTAGACACTCCGCAATATGTAGCGGCCTCTTCCATTGCCCTGAAAACCAAACGGAAGTGGGAGGAGGATTAGAGCAAAATAGAAAAAGACAAGGAATACTTGCAGAAGGAATGCATCCTGTGGCTGTGCAGATACCTGGACCAAGGGAAAGAGGACCTGGCCCGCACTGGTAATGATCTCTTCTGGTCACTGCTCTGCTGCCCCATGTCCCTGGCAGGGCCCCCCCGGGCCACAAAGCCCAGGGCGCATACTCTGGGGTGGGTGACAGGGTCCTTGTGCTGCACACAGCTTGCCCACTACAGGAGACTCAGATCTGGGGGGTCCACCCTGTTGAGTCTGGGGTGCAGCCTTCTCCCTCTGGCAGAGCTCTCAGGAGAGTGCTGGCATGTCCTTCTGCAGGGCATGCACACACTGCTGCCCCTCTCCCTCTGGACACAGCCATGAGTGCGGTTGGCGTCTGTCCAAACCGTGGCCCCTGGCTGGAGGGGAGGGGCTGAGGCTCCAAGTGACCCTTACTCTATACTGCTGGAGTTGAGCTCACAGCCCCACCTGAGCTCCCTGCCTACCCTGATGCTGGGCTCCCACTCCTGCCTGGCTGACACACCCTCCCAGCAGGCTGCCAAAGCATGGGGGTTAGGGCATCTCAGTCACTGGTGCCGATGCTTCTCAGCAAGTCCTTCAGGGAGGCCTTTGCTGTGTCCACTGCAGACCAGCCCATTGTTTACATGACCCGCCACCCCACCTCCAAGGAAGAGGTCACCCTGCGGTGCTGGGCCCTGGGCTTCTACCCAGCGGAAATCTCCCTCACCTGGCAGCGGGATGGGCAGGAGCTGACCCAGGAGATGGAGCTGGTGGAGACCAGGCCTGATGGGAATGGAAGCTTCCAGAAGTGGGTGGCTGTGGTGGTGCCTTCCGGAGAGGAGCAGAATTACATGTGCTGTGTGCAGCGTGAGGGGCAGCCTGAGCCCCGCACCCTGAGATGGGGTAAGGGAGGTAGGGGCACAGAAAGGGGGATACCCCCAGAAGGGCCAGAGCTCAGCACTGGGGCTCAGGGCCTTACAACCTTCTCTTCCCTTCGCAGAGCGGCCTCCTCAGCCCACCGTCCCAAGCAGGCGCACTGTACCTGCCAACCTCGGAGTGCTGATTGTGATTCTCACCATCTGTCTGGTCTTAGTTTCTGGAGCATTCATCATCTGGAGAAGAGCACAGGTACTGCAGGGAGTCTGGGCTTCCCTGTTCTGACCTGCAGTATCTCCCCAGAGGGACCAGCTGCAACTCCACCCTTCCTACTTCTGGGCCGAGGTGCAGTGAAGCCTGGGTGGGGCCTGGTCAACAGGGGAGACCCAGTCAGCATCAAGAGCCCTGCCGGCAGCAGGTGGGCTGAGATCTGGAGCCAAAGTGATGTCAGGGAGGCTTGGACACTGGGGCTCCTGGAGGGGACCCAGGATACAGGCTCCGGGTACCCATGGCTGCCCCTGGACTCTGGAGGCCACCAAGTCTCTGCCATGCCTCCATGAGCCACTGCGGCAATGACAGTGTCACTTCTGACCCGGAGCCCTCTGAGGTCAGGGTCCCACTCTGCTGAGCATCCTGGAGCAGGGCACATCGGGCCCCAGAGTTCATGGCACCTGGACGCAGCCTGCTTCCCCCGGCACAGAGTTCTCGGGCTTCTCCCTCAAGGCCTAAACGTCTTATAAGACTTTAAGCCAGTCTCCAGAGGGAACTGGCAGGTCTGGAGGGGCATGTTCATGTGCCTTTGTGAGTGTGAGCGGATTTGTGTGCACGTGTGGATGCATCTGTGCACACTTCTGTGTGTGTTTTGCTCTAGGACCTGCCGGTTCTGAGCCATCCTGCTGGCTGCACCCAGCACCGTAAGCTGAGGGAATGAACTGCTTGTCTGCAGCTGGGGTGGAGGGTCAGGGTCAGTGCCAGGGAAACCAGCCTCGTGGATGAGTCCCGCTTCATGGGCATCTGCATCCATGAAAATGTGGCACATTGTGCAATTAAACCTCATGAGCTCCCTCAGAGGCAGGGCATCTTGCAGATGAGGAAACTGAGGCCACCAGAAGGTCAGGGGTCTCTGACGCTGAGGAAGCCACTGACTGCGGAGCGAAGCGTGGTTGTGCCACATCGGCTGCCCGGCCACACAGCACCTCCCATCCCCATGGGCCAGGGCTGGCTATCCTAGGACTGAAGGGCTGGGCCTCGCCGACCTTCATCACTGTCTTTTATTCCACAGCACAACAGAGCTCAGCTTTCCAGGCCACGATGAGCTTCTGATCTTCCCTCTGCATTCCCAGCAGCACCTGGGCAGCACCCACACCTCACAGACCCCAGGGAGGGGAGGTCCTGGTGCAGAGCTGCCCCTGCTCCGTGTCCTTGCAGGTCTGGGTCCCTGTGCCTGGAGGGCGTGAGAGGAGAGCGACTAAGAGGAAAGCCAGACGTGGGCCCTGGAGTTCAGTGGAGCAGCACCCAGCTGTGGTCGGGGTCTCTGAGCTGTCCGAGTCCCGGCCATGCGGAGCCGGGGTGCACCACTGCACTGAGGGTCCTTGTCATGGACACCAGACTGGCGGGGGGGACTTGGGCAGCTGCATCGTGCGCTGGACACTTGAGAAGAGCCAAGGGCCAATTAATACCATTGCTACCGTGTAATCCTATTTATTTTGCATGTTCCAGTGAGGAAAGAGACAGTGCTGTCCCATTGTCTTCAGACTGAACCTGCCCGCTGGTTTTACTTAAATTTCTACACACAGGACACACCAGGATTACTTCCCTGCGAGATAAGAGGCTTTGCTGAAGCTGATACCTTTTATTACTACGATGGCTCTTTCATTCTCATTAATAAAATACTTTGAATTTTCAAAAAGGAAAAAATGACTTTTTTTGGTACTGGGGATCGAACTCATGATGTTGCACTTGCCAGGCAGGCACTTATACCACTGAACTAAATCCCCAGCCCATGACTTTTAAACTGAGGGAAAAAAAGACAAAATGAACCTCCAAAACTGGGAAGGGTGCCAGGCCTGATGATGGTGCACACCTATAATCCCAGTACTCGGGAGGCTGAGGCAGGAAAATCATAGGGAATGGAAGGCCAGGCTGAGACCCTTTCTTCAAAAAAAAAAAAACAGGGCAGGGATATAGCTCAGTGGCACAAGCATCTGCCTGACAAATCTGAGGTTGTAAGTTCGATCCCCAGTACCAAAAACTAAAAATAAGTAAATTAGTTATTCAAAGTATAAGATATAGGCAAAAAAATAACAGTAACCAGAATAGGAGAGTAACCAGCCATAGGAAGAGAAGCAACAGGAGTTTCAAAGCAGCCCCAGCATCATTTTACTCAGTGCTATGGTTTGTGCCTGGAAGACCCCAAAGCCTCGAGGAGTTTTAGACGGGGCTTTATCAGAGGGGGCTGAATCCAGAGTGAGTGACTGGTGCTGCAGTGCTGCAGTTAAGGGTTCTGGGTTAACAGCCGGTCGTTACTGGACCAGTCCGATTAGATTGGCACTGCCCTGGTCCCAGCAGCCTGGGCAGAGTATGAAAGGCAGATCATTTTGCTGTTCCCCATCGCCATGAACTGTGCCACCCTCCACCCTACCCTGGAGCCCATGGAGTGTGTGCTGAAACCTCTACAAACTAGGAACGAAGTAAACCTTCCCTCCTCTGACTTTGGGTTTGGGCTATTTTGTCCCAGCAAGAAAAGTAAAGTAACTAAGACACTAGGCCAGACATGTATCAGGTGCTTGTGACAAACGACCACAAATTTAGCAGCCACGCAGTGTGTGGCTCACTCAGCGGCAGCCAGGCCTGCAGACAGTGCACGGCTCAGGGGGTACAGATGGGCAGCCTCACTTTCCCGCTGGTGCTGGTGGGAGCCGGACCTCAGTTCCTGGGTCACAGTGGTCTCTGGGAAAGCTGCTCTGGGGTGCTGTGTGAGCCCGGCAGGATGAGACGCGTGGTCACAAAGGGGTAAGGTGTGTGCTGACCTCCCTCTGTCCTCAGGAGGTGACGCAGAGCCTGGCATCGCAGCTGTGCTTTATTTAGGGCTGCATGAAGCTAACGGCAGGGCCGAGTAACTCAGCGGTGGAGCCTATGTCCAGCACTCGAAACCCAAGAGATGGGGGAGGAAAGGCTCCCCATCATCCAACAACCTATGAACCCCCACTCCTTAAACTGTGGGCTGATTTCCCTTATTTTTCTCTAGTGTCTTACTAGTTTTTTCCCCAAACTGAATTTGCCACATGCTGCAGCTCCTTTGCCAACACTGGATCGCAGCCCCTCTGAGCGCCTGGCTTCCTGCCCATCCTGCTCCTCCATCTCCTTGGTCTCACCCTTGTCCCTGCCATACTGGCCCCCACTGCTTGCCCATCACAAGCGGGAGCAGGCTTTAGACTGTGTTCATCCATTTTTAGATGAAAAAGTCCATTAGGAACTGGACTCGTGTTTGTGTTAAGGTTTTGGCAAAGAATTTGTCCCGTTTTATCCCAGTCTAAACTCAGCTGTCCTCATCATTGGAGAAGCTTGGGTCCTTGCTGTCACTGAGGATGGCTGTGGCACTTTTCAGGGGAGCCTTAGTGCTTACTTTGAGCATCGCTTCTGGTTCAAGTGCAGAACCCTCAGCCTGCTGGCACTGATCCTCCACCCGCTGGCACAGACCTTCTAGCTCACACCGCTGACTGTGGGGTCTTCCCAGCACAGATCCATGAAGCAGGCTTGCATGAGTCATTGTCGTGGGCTCTGAGCCTCTAGTTGGACTCGTGGGAGGCATTGCTGTGGGCTCCCGCATCACACGGCCTGGGGGCCTCTGCTGGCCCCCACTCCGCTATGTTATATGCGGGGCCAAAACCCAGGGATTGTCAGGCTCTCTGGAAGGCTGTAAGCTCTCTTGAACTTCAGCCCCAGCAGAGACCACCCTGCAACATCCTCCAATCCTGTCCTCCACAGCTCTGTGGCTTCTGCCATGTCAGATCTCACTGGGCGTCTTGGGTCAGATGAGCCCCCAATCTCTCTTTCTTCTTCCTCTGAGACAATCTGACCAGGCAGCTCCTGCCACCTAACTGGTAACTGCTGATCCAAGCGGCACCTCCCCTCCAGCCTCTAAGGCTCTCTTTAAGGCCCCGCAGTGGTTCCCTCCACCCCTTCCTTCTGCCCTGACCACTTCCCAGTGCTACACTCGCCCTGTGGGTCAGAAAAAGACTCCCTTCTCCTTCCGCACCCCAGCACCCCAGCACGGGTCACGGCTTCACCCCTCCGCTACTGCTGCCCTTGGTCTCTGAGACAGAGACGGCAGGTGCAGGCCCTGCTGCCACTGCGTGGCCACAGCAGGTGTGATAGCACCTCTCTCCACCTGGTGAGAAATGCCCTTCCCTCCGTGCCCAGGTGGAGACCCACCTACAGCTGCCTTCTGTCAGGTGCAAACTCTTCTACCTCCCGACTGAAACCCAGTGGCCCTCAGGGACCAGAACACAATACTTTTGATTTTTTCGTCATCAATAACTAACAGGAGATAAGAGTTTACTTTTGTTTGTTTAATCACCAAATTATAGTAGATAATCATAACTGTCATCCTTGTTTGCCACTGTTGATAATTCACGTTTCTCTGAAGGGTTCCCCGAATCAGGCTGACAATTCCCGAAACCACCCACATGGTTTTCCTTACTGCTCGACAACTACTAAAGCCACTTTATTACACCCTGCAGATTCACTTTAGGCGCTAAAACGTCTAATTGCAACATTTTCCAAAAAAAGCCTGTTAAAACACCCCTCTCGAACTTGACATAAACCCCGCTTTTCTCTCTGTTGACGTCAGCCCTCTGCACCGGCCACCAATCAAATGCATCTGAACTAGGGTGACGTCGCTTTCACAAATTAATAAACCCAATTCCCACGGCTGATGCAGAGGGAGTTTTGCAGTTTTGCGGGGCTTTTGGTGGGGTTTCGGTCAGTGGGCGGGTTGGGAGTTTGCTTCGCATGTTTTTCTTTGCTTTTGCTGAGCTCACAAGCCCGTGCTGCGCTATGACCCAGTGGTGCAGGGAAGGCACGTGGCTCCCTGGCTCCCTGGCTCCCGAGGTATTGCAGCCCTCACTCAGAAGGGCCTGTGGGCCTCCTCCTACTGCTCCGTGAGTCCCCTACCCAGGTGCTACAGCCAGGAATGCTTTCCACATGGGAAACCACCTGCTCCACCCTCAGGCCCTGGTGGTGGGGCTGTTCACCTCCCACTCCTTCCTGCCATTGTGGGTTGAGGTCAGAAGGGCGGAGCTGGCCCTGCGCCTTGCTGTGGAGGAGGACAGAGACCAGGGCCCTGAGCAGCGGGCATCAGGTGAGCAGGCAGAGAGGGCCTGCCCAGGGTACAAGAACCTCCCAGCCACATCCAGGGTCGCTTTCCAGGGAACTGGGTTCTCCATAACAGGCCTCAGGCAACTCTGGAAACCACTCCCTCTGCTCATGGAGGCTGAGGCAGGCGGCACCAGGGCTGGGAGAAGAAACCACCAGGACAGCACCAGGAGTGACGGCTCCTCTCAGTTCGCTTTCTTCCTGCCTCGAGCCAGCAGCAGAGGTGGCACAGGAAACTCCCGCCCCACTCAGCTTCCTCAGAAGCACCGGAAGCGCTGTACTTTCTGGGGTTTTCAGAGGCGGTTGTGAGACTCCAGGGGAGCCTGGCCCGGGGACTCTGGTGAGGTCAGAGTGGCTACGGGCCAGGGCACAGCAGGGGGAGGGGGCTGTCCCCCTGTGACCCACCTGGCTCCAACACTCGCTCCTGCTCCTGCTCCATCTGGGTCCAGAGACCCCACAACCTCAGCTCCCAAGTAAATTCTCCTCCTCCGGCCACAGCCGGCCTAAGCCAGCCCCGTGAGTGGTCTCAGTCCCTGCTGAGGCCAAGGCCAGATGCCTCTTCAGGAATCCCCTGGAACAGCAAGACCACGTGTTCGCTTGGGCAGAGGACAGCACGGGCTGTTTTCTTTTGTTAGCATAGAAGATCACCACAGACTCAGAGGAGGCACAGACACGCACTGTCCCTGTGCAATGGCCTGGAGTCTGCTCTCCCTCAGGCCGTCCCCTGCCCTCCCAACCCTGATCTGCTTGTGTTTCCCGGCTCAGTCATGCTGAGCGAGGCCTCTGTACTGGCCAGTGGATCTGAATGCGGATCAGAATGCTCTCTCCATCGCCGACCCCAAATCACATTGGCAGAACCCTCTGCATATAGAATAAAACAGTCCCAGGCTCTGGGGCTGGGCGTGTGTATCTTTGGTAGCCATTATTCAGCCTACCAAACACAAATTTTCAGGTTTTTTGTTTGTTAGGTCTTTTTGAGACAAGGTCTCATTATGTAGTCCAGGCTCATCTGGAAGTCGCAGTGATCCTCCTGCCTCAGCTTCCCCTGGGCTGGGACGACAGGCATGTGCCACCGTGCCCACCTAAAAACCCAGTTAGAAATGGTAAATATAAACAGACAAAAAACACAGTGGGGAGCACCCCCTGGAGTGTGGGTTTGTGGGGTGTGGGAGACTGTTTCACCACAGTGACAGGCAGGGCCCTGGTTCAGGTGACTGGGTGTGGAGAAGGAGCAAATCCCACGGAGGACACTGAGGGTCGTTCACCACGCTGCACCATGACACTCGAGGCAGAGGCGGTGAAGGGTTATCCTGTCCCAGGCGCTGAATGCTGCTCGGCCCCACACGGGCTATACAGGGAGCACCCCAGGCCCGGGATGTGGGCACGTCCGAGGGATGGGTGCTGAGACTGAGACCCACAGCCAGAGCTGCCTGGGGTTGGGGTGAGCAGGAGAAAACACAAGAGAGGGCCAGGCACGGTGGCACATGCCTGTCACCTCAGCACTCAGGAGGCTGAGGCAGGAGTCTGAGACCAGTCTGGGCTACAGAGTGAGACCAGGGCTCAAAAGCAGAAAACGATCAAACAAAAGCCCAGGAGAGGAGGTTCCGCACTGGCTATCTCTGGGCTGCAGTGGGTGCTGAGTACCGCGGCAGCCTCATCTATCCGTGCTGAGGGCAGGTGCCTGGGGGGCACACTGAAGTTTCAAGGAAACGGGTTTTAAACTTTACCAGTGTCCTGAACTGAGCAAGCGAGAGGGAAGGACTGGAGTTGTCACCGTAGGGTGTCGGGGCCAGGTTCTTGCCCTGCCCTGTGGGGAGACTGGGACAGCAACGGCCTGGGCCAGGAAGAGGAGGACATAAGGACGGACACACACACGGACACACACACACACACGGACACACCAGCACACACACACACACACACACAC
>PVLA01018453.1:0-14504 GCA_004027455.1 Hydrochoerus hydrochaeris | reverse complement strand
TAAAGGAAAATGCCTTTCACTAATGTACCCTATAAAACTGTCCTTCAAAATGGATGGAGAAATAATATACTGCCAGGACAAAGAATAGCTGAAGAACTTCATGATCACCAAACCAACACTGCAAAGAATACTGAAAGACATTCTAGATACACATAGGAAAAAAACACTAAGCAAGACAGACAACTAAACAGAATGGAAAGGTAAAGATACAATAGCAGAAAGATAACATGTCAACAATAAAATAATATATAACGGTTATAGCCATTAATCTAAATGGTCTCAATTCACCAATTAAAAGAACCAGACTGGCAGAATGGATCAAGAAACAACATCCAACCATATGCTGTCTACAAGAAACCCATCTGACCCAAAAGGAAACTCACAGACTGAAAGTCCAAGGATAGAAAACAATACTTCATACAACAGGAACTCAAAAAAAAAAAATGTAGCTGTTCTGTTAGCAGGCAATGTGAAACTCAAACCAAGAATGATCTTAAGAGATAAAGAAGGTCACTACATACTACTTAGGGGAAAACTTCAAGAGGAAGAAATAACAATCTTAAATATATATGCACCAAATTCCAGAGAACCCAGCTATACAAAGCAAGTATTAACAGAAATGAAAAATCAAATAAGCAATAACACAATTATAACAGGAGACCTTAACATGCCATTGACACAAAGGGACTGATCAAATAGATAGAAAATCAGCAAAAAAATAACAGAACTGAATCACACCTGTGAACAAATGGAATTGATAGATGTATACAGAGTGTTTCACCCAACAAAATCAGAACAAACATTCTTCTCAGCAGTACATGGGACATTCTCTAAAATAGGCCATATACTAGCCCACAGAACATATTTAAGTAAATGCAAAGGAACTGAAATTAACCCATAGCACCATGAAACTAGAAATTAATGATAAAAGAAACTGCAAAAACCTAACACACACATGGAAATTGAATAATACACTCTTGAGCAATCAATGGGTCACAGAGGACATTAAAAAAGAAATTGAATAATATCTACAAGCAAATGAAAATACAAATACAACTTACTGAAATCTGTGGGATGCAATGACAGTGATCTACAGAGGAAAACTTATTGCACTGAGTTCCCACATTAGGAAAACAGAACGAACACACACAAACAACCTGACACTATACCTCAAACATCTAGAAAAAGAAGAGCAAGCTAAGCCCAAAGCTAAAAGAAGGAGGAAATTATAAAGATCATGGCAGAAATTAATGCAATAAAGACTAAGAAAAAAACACAAAGTATCCATGAATCAAAGAGTTGGTTATTTGAAAGAATAAATAAAATTGATAATCCCCTAGCCAACCTAATTGAAAAAGGAAAGAAAAGACTCAAATTCATGCAATAAGGAATGAAAAAGGTGAAATCACCACAACTCTGTGGAAATACAGAAGATCATCAACACCTATTTCAAAAACCTCTCCTCTCATAGGTTTGATAACACAGAAGAAATGGACAGATTCCTAGAAACATATGAACCACCAAAGCTGGATTAAGAAGATGTAAAACGGCTGAATAACCCAATTTCTATCAATGAAACTGAAAATGTAATTAAGTCCTTACCAAACAAGAAGAGCCAAGGCCCAGATGGATTCACTGCAGAATTCTACAAGAAGTACAAAGAAGACTTAATGCTGACACTCCACAAATTGTTCAATGAAATCAAAAGGGAAGCAATTCTCCCTAAGTCATTCCCAGATGCAAACATTACTCTAGTGCTAAAACCTGAGAAACAGCCAACTAAAAATGAGAACTACAAGCCAATCTCCCTAATGAACATAGATGCAAAAATTCTCAATAAAATATTGGCAAATGGGATGCAGCAAACCATCAAGATTATACACCATAACCAATTGGGATTCATCGAGGCATGCAGGAATGGTTCAACATACGCAAATCAATAAATGTAATCCACCATATCAATAGAGCCAAAAATAAGAACCACATGATCATTTCTTTAGATGCAGAAAAAGCTTTTGATAAGATCCAACACCTATTCACGATAAGAAGCTGACAGAGAATTGGAATAGATGGTCTCTACCTCAATATGATAAAGGTCATCTATGACAAACCAACAGCCAGCATCATGTTAAATGGCCAAAAACTGAAAGCCTTTACCTTAAAATCAGGCAAAAGGAGTCCCTTATCACTGCTCCTATTCAATATAGTACTGGAAATACTAGCCAGAGCAATTAGATAAGAGAGAGAAATAAAAGGAGTAAAGATAGGAAAAGAAGAAGTTAAATTATCATTATTTGCAGAGGACATAATACTCTACGTAGAAGACCCCCAAAACTCCATTGAAAGATTCCTAGGCATTATAAATAAATTCAGCAATGTAGCTGGATACAAAATCAATACTCAAAAATCAATAGCAAAGTCAAGATGGCCGATCTGTGAGCAACAAACTACAAAGCCTCCTGGGAGAAACAACTCATATGCCAGAATAAAACACCCTGGAGAGACCCAGACAGAGGCAGATGGATCCTCTTGACACAGGAAGAAATTAAAACGTATAAAAGCTCATCAAATATGTCAGGACTACAAATGAAACAGCTGAAAATTACAGGACACAGTGTTTTCGCAGAGACCCACCAAGTTTGCACCAGCCTGAATTTGCACCACCTTGAATCCTCGTTGGCTGGCAGAGCCAACCAAACTCATTCCCGCCCCCACTCGCAGGAACCACAGCAGCACTGAAGTCGAGGGTTGGTGAGCCCAACAGAGAGTGGAGCCAGCAAAGGGACTTCCATTAATCCACGGTCAGTGCTGGGAATGAGACTCTCCCTCCATGGAAAGGGCGCGAACAAATGGGTGACATGTTGAAATCGGGCAAGAGGAGCCTGAACTGGGAGCAACAGTGACTTCAGTTGGTTGCTCCCTCCCCAGAGCAGATTTGGGGGATTTGCTTGGACTGGGCCATGCCCCTGGCCGGGACCAAATGAGCCATCCCAAATCAATTCCCTGCTCCTAGCAAGCACTAAGCAGGTGAAGGCCCCTGAAGTTTGGCTGGCCCGGTGGAGAGGGGCAGGCATATGCAGCCCCTGCTTACATCTTAGTGACAAGAGCAGGCAGGAGAGGGTGGAGGTCCCTTGCCAACATGCTTAGAGGAACCATGGCCAACAGGGAAGGGGGCTGGGATCTGCACTGTAACCCTGCGAAGGACGCCAGGATCATGACAGGAGAAAGAGGCAGGAGGAGGCCCCAGCCCAGAAACCTGAGAGCACTGATCCAGGAAAGGGATAAACAAGGGAGACTAAGGGCAGCAAAAATGCAACACCATACATCACTTCAATGGACATTAAGAGATATCTTCGGGACCTTGTAGACGAGTTCAAAAGTGAAATATTAAATCAGGTAAAGCAAGATATGAGTAGAGTAATAAAAGAAATGCTCTCAGGAAGATACAGACAGAAGAAGGGAGGAACACAAAAGAAGGAGAAAAACATTTGATGAAGAATATAAAGAAAATACAGAATACATGAAGCAGATTCAATGAGACTACTAGGAAATTAAAAACTCCATTGAAAGCTGGCAAAATGCCTTAAAAGAAACGAAGGATACACTATCAAAACTTGAAGACAAGTTTGCAATGTGTGATCATGAAAGGAAAGATCTCTTAAAAATAACAAGGAAACAGGCAGCAACAATACAAAGGCTAGAAGATGACAAGAGAATCTACAATTACAGAATAAGAAATGTGAACAAAGAAGCAGGAATACATACAGGTGAACTACAAAGGCTATTCACGACAATAATTAAGGAAAACTTCCCAAGCATGGGAAAAGAAAATGACATTCGGTTATGTGAGGCATACAGAACTCCAGCCACCTACAACCAAAACAGATCTACACCCAGACATATAATAATCAAGATACCAGAAATTCAATATAAAAACAGAATATTAAAAGCCATCAGAGAAAAGAAACAGATTGCCCATAAAGGTAAGCCCATCAGGATCATGGCTGACTTCTCGACACAGCCCATCAGATCAAGAAGAGCTTGGAGCGAAGTTTTCCAAGCCCTGAAAGAAAATAACCTCCAGCCCAGATTGAGGTACCCTGCAAAACTGTCACTAGAAATTAATGGAGAAACAAGATGCTTCCATGACAAAGAGGAACTGGGCAAGTTTGTGACCACCAATCCAACCCTACAGAGAATACTGAAGGACATTCTAGAGAGAGAGAAAAAAAATACCGGGGTTTTAGGAACAGTGGCAGAAAGGCCTCAGTGAATGGGGCAGGCAGTAGAATAAAGGAGAAAAGTAGACAAACAAAGGCAGAAAAATAGCATAGCAGAAATGAGGCAGAGAAGGATAACTAGAATCTCTAACATAGATAGCCTTGATACACTATATTGTTAATAGGGCAACAGAATTTAAAAACCCACATTACTCATACCACTCTGCTTAGATATATTATATTCTGTTCCAGTCATTCTACCTGTACTAGATTTGAGGGTACAAACAGTAATCCCAAAAATAACAGGATATAGTACAGTAATCATCCTTAATTTCCTATTAAGTCAATCTAAAGCCCTGTAAAACCTACACTGTTTTACCATGATTGATTGTAATCGAATCTGGTTTGTTGGATTGCTGTTTTGTATTGATAGATTTTATTCAAAGCTGTTATGATTGATAGTATCAAGTCTGAGAGTATAGGCAACTGCACTGAAGATGACAAGATTCACTAGAATATGCACTCTGGTTTGATTATTACCTCACTTTGAAGTTTTATACTGTCTACAATGTTTTATTTTTACTCATATTGTTATGTGCTGCTATATTCAATTATACTGCTATATTCATTTATGCCTGATGATATAGACAATTCTATTGAAGATAATAAGAAACAACACAGCAATCATTGTAGATCACCTTGTACTGCGGTTTTATATGACTTTTTGGTTTCATGTTTTTATAGGAATTGGTTTTTTTTTGTCTTGCTAAGTTTTGTTTTTCCCTCTAATACAGAAAGGATAGAAAAACATGTAGAGATTCATGCATGCATAGCTGTTTACACTCTCACTGTTTGAATATCTACTTTGTATGCTTTAATTTTGTAATTTGAACAACTATTTCTAAGAGGACAATATGTAATTTATCAACTAGTGATTTCTTATTGTTTATCTTTTTTTGAAATTCTGTATTATCTCTACCCTTTACATGCTTTTGTTTCTCTTTAAATAAAAAAAATCAATAGCATCCCTATTCACTAACAACAAAATCATTGTGAGAGAAATAAGAGAAACCACACTCTTTACAACAGCATCCAAAAAAATGAAATACTTAGGAATTAATCTAATGAATGAAGTAAAAGAGCTATACAGGGAAAAGTACAATATCCTGAAAAAAGAAATCAAAGAGGACTTCAGAAAATGGAAAGACATCCCTTGTTCATGGATGAACATGGAAAATGGAAAGACAAAGAAAATGGAAAGACATCCCTTGTTCATGGCCATTCTCCCAAAATTGTTACACAGATTCAAAGCAGTCCCAATGAAAATACTACTAACACACCTCATAAATCTAGAGAAATCACTCCTAAAGTTCATCTGGAATCAGAAGAGACCATGAATAGCAAAGGCAATTCTAAGCAGCAAAGGCAAGGCAGGAGGCATCACAATCCCTGACTTGAAGTTATACTACAAAGCTACTGTAATAAAATCAACATGATACTGGAATAAAAACAGATCTGAAGATCAATGGAATAGATTAGAAGATACAACCACAACTACAATCACACTCAACCATCTTATCTTTGCTAAAGGGGCCAAACATGTCCACTAGAAGAACTACAGTCTCTTTAGTAAATGGTGCTGGAAAAACTATCCATATGCCATGCCGAAACTAAAACTAACCCATGCCTGTCTCCATGTACTAAACTAAAATCTAAATGGATCAAAGATCTAAGTCTTAAAACAGAAACACTAAATCTGTTGGAAGACAAAATAGGTAAAAATCTTGAAGACATAGGGGTAGGTAGAGAACTCATGAACAAGAGCCAAACTGTACAGGAAATACTTCCCAGAATCAATAACTGAGATCACTTTTTGTTAAAGAGTTTCTGCATGTCAAAAGAAATCTCCAGCATACTGAAAAGAAAATCCACAAACTGGGAAAAAATCTTAATGAACTGTCCCTCAGATAAAGGACTTCTTTCTAAAACTTATAAAGAATTTTAAAAAATCAGAACCCCGAAATTCAAAGACCCAATCCAAAAATGGGCATCTGAGATGAACACACAGTTCTCAGATGAAGAAATACAAATGGCAAATAAATACATGAAAAAATGTTCAGCATCATTGGTCATTAGAGAAATGCAAATTAAAACCACACTGAGATTCCATCTCCAGAAAGAATGGCAAGATCAACAAAACTACCAACAACAAATGCTGGAGAGGCTGTGGGGAAAAAAAGGAACTCTTCTGCACTGTTGGTGGGAGTATAAACTGGCGCAACCACTGTGGAGGTCAGTCTGGAGATTACTCAAAAAGCTAGGATTGGAGATCTCATTTGACCCAGCTATTCTACTTCTGGCCATATTCCCAGAAGAGCTGAAAACATCACACCACAGTGATATATGTGCACCCATATTTATAGCAGCACAATTTATAATAGGCAGATCTTGGAAACAACCTAAGTGCCCATCAACTGAGGAATGGATAAAAAAGATGTGGTACTTTTATACAATGGAGTACTACTCAGCTATAAAGAATGATCACATTGAGATATTTATAAATAAATGGATGCAACTTGAGACCATACTCATAAGCGAAATAAATCAAACTCACATGTATAAATACTGTATAGTGTCCTAGTGTAAGAAATGGTAAGAGTACATAGGATTCTATGGTAATCATGGTTCTACATTAAATTGCTTTTAGGTTTTATAATGTTTTTATTCTTTGATTGGAATGGTTTTCTTCTGTTTTTCTTGATCTTATTATATGTGATGGTATGAACAGTTACTTTGAAGAAAACAAGACACTATGGCAGCCATTGCTGATTTAATATCATCTTGCTTTGAAGTCTTAACATGCTTTTGTTCTTCTATTACCATTGGTTCTATCATGTTGTGTCTTATTGGACTGTAATATGTATGATAGTATAAAACTTTTTATGGTAAATGAGATATTATAGCAGCCATTGTTCATCTTTTGTTATTTGGTTCAGAATGCCTTGTAATACTTTCATTCTCTTGAATGGTTTTATTCTATTTTGTTATGTTTGATATTATTGTATATGAAGTTATCCTCGACTATTTCAAAGAAAGACATTATGGTAGCTACTGTTGATATCCAATCATCTTGTTGTGAGGTGCTATGTTGCTTGCATTGTTCTATTCTGATATGCTTTATTCTGTCCTCTTTTGTTTTATTCTCTTTAAAATAAAATTTAAAAAAAACCAATTCAGTCCAAGGACAGTGTGGTAGAAATGCAATTTTATAACATAAGTCCTTTCTAAAGAAAAGTTTCTATTTTTTTTAGAGAACATGACAAATCTTTAATGCTGAGGATAATACTAACTTCAGGTAGATATACAAAATGTCACAAAATTATGTGTAGCAAGATTTCAACTATGTAAAGCACAACATGGGTAAGAAAAGTCTCAAATAGTATATCTTAACACATTAATAATGTATATCCATGAGGACTGGATTTTTAGGATTCTTAAAAAATAAACTTCACTGCATTTTCCAAATTTTTTACACTAAATATATATTAATCTTACAATTAATAGAAACAAAATTAAATGTGGACAGATAACTTACATCCTGAGAAGTCAGGCTAGTTGTGGTAACAACCACTTCTAAACACTGGTGTGCTCAGAGTTACAGGGGTCACAAATGTGTGCAGGACTCACTAATGTGTAAGCTCAAAAGTCCAGAGAACAGATGGCTGCTGCATGCTATGTCTGTCCTAATCTGAGAATGCACTTGGGGCCCCTCACCTTTTACTTCCTCTCCTTCAGGGGCCATGATGCAATCTTCATCCTCCTGAACATGGTGATCAAGCTAACGTACTTTGTTTCCTTCTAGGACTGCACCAAGCCATAAATCCTGCGTTGGCATTTATATGTAAAGTGCTCCAACTCTACAGCCTACCTATGTACATCATCTCAATACCCAGGCAGCACAGGAAGTCCCACTGCTGGAGTACCTATTTACATGACAAAGCTTCACTAAGCAGAGTGGTTCTATGCTATGCCATCTGCCACTACAGAATCTTGGACTTGTCTAAATTGCATGTAGTAATTTTATCAAGAAACGCTCTCTTCCTTATTCCAACCAAAACATGTTTTCCAGTGTCTCTAGTTATTAGCCTTGTCTTCCCTCTACTTCCCATCTTACAACACCTGTAAATTTCTCTGGACTTTGTACAAGTACTGAGGGGGTTATCCACCCAGTAACATCTGTAGTATCCCTCCCACAACGGGACAGAGTCATACTAAACATTGTACTACGTTTTTAAACCTGACTACTATTGACATGTTAGCCTGAGTAATTCATTCTTGTGCATGGTAGAAGGTAACTCACGCATTTTCAGGATGTTCAGCACCATGCCAACAACTTTCCTTCCATATTTGTAACAATCAAAACTCTCTCAGACATTGCCAACTGTCCCTGAGAGGCAAATCACTCCCAATTTGAGAACTATTACACTGTATACATATACACAGACCCTATTTGGATAGATGACTGTGTTTCTGGACACATTTATACAATATAGTGCAGACACAACCTAAAGGAAAAGCTGCAATACCCACTCAGCTTACAATTCTCACCATGTGTTTTACTGGTGCCTTGGATAATGAATTCATCTGTATCCCACCTTAGTAATGTCAGTTATCATACTGAGTGCTTATTAATAAAGCAAAGTTTAACACTATCATTAAAATTAACAGTAATCTAGGAAATAAATTATTATTCCCATCTACTAGATGAGAGCTCTTATATGAACAGGGTAAAAAAGCCTTGTCCAAGATCAAGCAGCAGTGTATGTGAGAGCCATGACAGAACTCCACAGGACATGTGCTCACTGTTTGCCCTCCTAGTCCAAACTGCCTCACAGAACATGATCAGAAAGTAAAAACACCTCAGACACCTACTGTATGCTGGTACTGATGAAACAGTTACGTGTAGATGTAGCGGACCTGGAACTTGGTGGCCAATCCAATCCTCTAATTTCATAACAACTAGTCATTGAGGCCTTCTAAGAAAATCCTATGAAAATCCCCGACCTGGAAGAATGGGAAGGTGTGGGTTCTGCCTCAGGAAAAGGATGGTTGCCAGGCTGATTCAGTTATTGAAAGGCATCCCTCTTGCTCCAGCTGAGCATGACTGACATTACAAAGAACAAACTGTCTTCTGAAGACTTTCCTCAACTTGGCTGATCTACTTGCACTTATTACTACCTGTTCCCATAATGTATTGACTCTTGTTTCTCATTCCTCTGACTCTTACCAACTATTCAGCAATTTCAAGTAGAAACCAATCTGTCCACTTTAAAAGTCTCTGCTTTGCCCCCAATGTACTATTTAATGCCTTGTAACAGAAGAATCTTTGGCTTGTTATCTCATCTATCTGTGAAAACTCTTCAATCCAAAGCCTGTCAAATAGTACTGCCCAATAAATGTCAGTTCCCTTTCACTCTCAACACAGAGTCCTGCTGAGCAATGCAGTAAGGCACCCACATTTCTAAATTATCACCGAGGTAGCCCCAGGATGACAATCAATCACTCCTTTTCTGGCTGAAGCTCTATAAAGCTTAACGCAGATACTCTAAATTTCACCAACTTGGGGTCCTGCTGCACATAATTTTATTTCAAAAGTTTACACAGTACTTGAAAAGTACTGTGAGTTTTTCAAAACTGGTCTTTTGAAAGTAGAGAAAAGGTAGAAAAAGCCAGCCTAACTCCAGCCCAACTGTTTTCCCTTAACTTGGAGCCACATTCCCAAATCAGTTTGTAATTTGGCACTAAATAGTTTACACTTGACTCTCTGATGAAATGAAAATGCTCCCTAAGCCCAGATGATACAGGGACAAACAGAGGGTTACCTATTTGTTCTCTATTTTTCCTATTCCCTAGTGAAAATGTTGTAGTAGGAAACTAACTTGGGGCCTAGCCTATATCAGCTTTGAAGGGGTACAACAAGTTCTACCAAAAGAGACCACAGGTTATTCTTACTTTTGGCCTGAAATATTTATATCAAGAAAAATAATGAAATGAACACAATAATTATAGTAGAGGTCAGCAATACAGATCTTCTAGAATTGATCAACAAAATAAAACCTAAATGAGTTTTGTTTTTGGACTCACTAAAAGTAAAATTTATTAACATGTGTAGATCAAGATTTATCTTTATAAACTGTATTGTTTGAAAACAAAAATTAAGAAATAAGTAACAAATATGTGACTATACAACATTTATTTATATAAACTGAAGTATCTCACTATTGTGTATTCATCAACAATTAAGAATGGAGGACACACTCAGTATTTCCTTCAAACCAATCCCAACAAATCCTAAAATAAATTCTGTACTTCAAATATGTGAAACATGATACCTTACATTCTATAATAACCTTCTCTAATATTTTTTGACTTGCAAAATGTATGTAACATATTTTTGACAAATTTGAATAAATTTAGGACAGATTTCTCTCCATCTCTTACTGTAATCTTGTAATCTCAAATTCACATTTTGAAGGGCAACAAAGAATAACAATCTCATGTCAGTGAAAGCATGAAAAGCAAAAAATTCCTAATTCTACATAAGACAAATAGGAAGACAGCATTACATTATATTGTTATTAGTCTGTTCTGTCAAGTTGCCATAATAATACACCAAAGACTGCGTGGCTTAAACAATAGAGACTTATTTTCTCATGTTTCTTTTTTTGTTTTTGTGTTTTGCTTTGTTTTTTGTTTTTTTGAGACAGAGTCTTCACTATGCAGACCAGATTGGCCTCATATTCAGAGTAATCCTACCTCCAGGGTCTGGGATTACAGGTATGTGCCATCAGGGTTGGCAATTTTCTCACATTTTTTGAAGCTAATAAATCCAAGATCAAGGAACAACCCATTTAGTACAAGTGAAGACCTCTTACTAAATACAAATTGCTGCTTTCCCACTGTCTTTCACACAGCTTTTCTTAGGTGCATTCACAGGAGAAAGATCACTTTCTCCCCCTCACTCTCAGTCCCTCCCCCGCCCCCGTGGGGGGGGGCCGTCTCTTTCAGATTAGGAACAGTCAGTCTGTAAGAATGTAAGGATAGTGTCACTTTTCCTTAATTATCACCTAAAACCCTCCAAATATGGCAACATGGAAGGCTTCAAAATATTAAATGGAAGAGTAGGGAGCATGGTGAAAATCTAGAATAATTTTGAAGGAATAATTAGGTTTGCAACATTAACCAAGTATATAGATACATTATTTTAAATATTGTTTTGCAAGAAATGCTTTTTTACCTAAAAAGAAATGACCTAAAATTAAGCCATTTGAGTCATATTCCTGGTCATTTTTATAAATTATTTTAAACATCAAAAAGGATATAGGTGTATGAATTAAAGGTGTCCTTGGTTAAAATAAAACCAGGTTTTACATGTTCCCTGAAACTTCATCTTGTCCTTAGAGTACTTGCTCAATTATTTTGCTGCACTTCATTCTTGACCCAAGTCCACATCAGAGCAGCCAATGCACAATGAAGT
Organism: Hydrochoerus hydrochaeris; assembly: GCA_004027455.1. Lineage (NCBI taxonomy): Eukaryota > Metazoa > Chordata > Mammalia > Rodentia > Hydrochaeridae > Hydrochoerus > Hydrochoerus hydrochaeris. The sequence goes on along the minus strand of PVLA01018453.1, from coordinate 2,747 downwards.
TTTAATGAGCAAAGATAATTAAACTACTCAGAAACTATTGCTCCACCATACTGTCACCTAGCCATGCCATATTCCAGTTTATTACTAGCCTATAGTACTGGGATGGATAAAGTAGGCCAAATTAAACAATAAACTATTATGGATATTCCCCCCCCCAGACAAGTTGCCAGGTGTGTGCAAAGATCTCAAGCAACAAATATGCACAGCAACAATACAGCATAAAACAGATTCTTTGGCCACTAAAGAAGTGAACAACTGAGACCAGGTTGGTGGGGGACTCCTAGCAAAGGACATTCTTACTTCCTGGTGACTTGGTTTTCCTTTTTTGCTCACTAACAGTGTTCCTTAAACTGAATGTGATCTAGTTCTCCCATTCACAAGCACCCAGAGCCACATGAAGTACATCACCAATGTAAAATGATTCAAAGAATAAAGATATTTTGCAGGTGGGAGTGGACATCAGTAGTACAGAGGAGAACTAGTAGGAAGAAAATGGTACGTTATGTTCACAAAGGAGGAAAAAAATTAATTTGTGACAATTCATTCAAAATGAAAATGGAAGCAAAAAGGCTTAGTTTACAGTAATAAAGCTATATTCCTCCTTCAAAAGAGTATAGTTTATGATCCCATTTCATTCTGAATTATCCTTCTATAATACAATTTCCCCCATGCAGGAGTGCTGATCCTGCCCTATTTTTTCCACGGTTCTGCTCATGCTCATGTCACCCTGTTTACCTGTCAGCTCCTTTGCCAGACTGGGAGCTACTTGAGGGCAGAGACTGTCTTAGTCATCATCACAGTTCCAGAATTCCACAAGGAGCTCCCACATAATAGGCATGGCATTGACAGGGCACTAACGAAAGTGTAAATATATAACTCTTCAACTACTGTTTAGAGGAAAAAAAAATCCTTTGCCTCTTACCTCTTAACCAGTTTTCTGAAAGTCAATATATATATATAAGATAAAGTTCTTTGATGCCAAGAACTGATATTTCAAGTTTTATTACAAAAGAAACTGATACAGCACAGCTCTAAAAAGCACTGAACACAAAATCTTATAAACGGAAATGATTCCACTATGATGATAGCAAAGGGGCAAGCAGATGATGCTTTGATAAAAATGCTGTATTGCTGTGTATTACAAGCAAAGAGCTTGTGGAATCATATATAAAAAAGATTTAAGATTTATATAACTGTCCAGTGCAAAAGCAACTTTTTTCTTTATAGAAAATCTGACATTATTTCTGTACACAAATATCATACTTTCACGTTAATACCTATAAAGGTATTTGTAATAAAATATTCTTTAAAATCAACATTTAAAAAGGTAACTATATACATGTATGCATAAAAACACCACAATGGAACCCATCACTCTGCATAACTAATATGCACTAATAAAAGAGTGTTGTTACACTAAACATACTGTTACATGAAACATAAAAAAAATGAAAAGATAACTAAAAACAAAGGTAACACTGAAGGAAGAAAATACACTTTGCACTTCATCACTCTTTTAATTAACAGATCACCCACTCCATGTAATAAGCAAACAAAGAAATAACTAAGTATCCAACTAGAATCTCTCCCTGAGGGTCCTTAGATTTTTAAGGGTTTTTGTTTTTTGTGATTTCAAATTTATCAAGTAAGACATTAGTTTTCCCCTGGGGCCTGACTGCATTCCAAGGCTGAATTAGAGCACATGGAGAAATCTTGTAACTTTGCTCCCAGGCAGTAAGACCATGCCCTGCATCTGAAATCACCAGAGGATACCTGCGGGCCCAATTGGCCCATACCCAGAGAGCTCCAAGTGGCTAGCAGTTGCAGCAGTATGTCCTGCAAGCCAAAAGTGGGCCAGGTGATTCCCAGTGCAGGGAAAAGCCTTGAAACACCACTTGAAAAATGGAAATATAGGAAAATGACAAAATGAAAGAGCAAAATGCAATCTCAAACTTCCAGCCCAACCCAAGCAAGCGTAGGCAACACGGATACAGAAGAAAATATAAGCCATACACCTGAAATGCCTGAAATGATATCAACTGAAGTAAAGAAACAACTCTGGGAAGCTATAAAAGAAGTCAAATCAGAAATAGTCTCCCAGGTAAAAGAAGAACTGATACCTGTATTGAAAGAAATGCCAAACACATCTAAAGAGGACATAGATAAAAAATTAGAGGAACACTGCAAAAATATGGAAACTCTGAATGAAGAATGTAAGAAAAAAACAACACATGAAGCAGATTCCAAGAAATATACAGAAAATCCAAAATTGCACCGAAAGTTGGTAAAACCACCTCAATCAAAGAGAAGATAGAATTTCAGACCTTGAAGACAAGGTGGCAGCTAGTGAACAAGAAAGGAAAGATCTTTTAAAAATAACAAAGAACCAGGAAACAACAATTGAACAACTGCAAAATGAAGCAAAGAAAAAAACAATATAAGATTCATAGATATAAAAGAAAAGGAAGGTGACAACACAAATAATATCAAGAGGCTATTTACAGAAGTAATAGCTGAAAATTTCCCAAACATGAGAATGGAAACTGATGTACAGATCAGTGAAGCATATAGAACTCCAAATAACCATAACCAAAAGAAAACTACAACCAGACATATAATAATCAACATCCCAGAAATCCAACATAAGAACACAATATTAAAAGCTGCTAAAAAAGAAAAGATAGATCACCTATATAGGAAAGCCTATCAGAATCACAGCAGATTCTCAACACAAACAAGGAAGTCAA
>PVLA01018452.1:0-14506 GCA_004027455.1 Hydrochoerus hydrochaeris | reverse complement strand
CCTATCTTTACTCCTTTTATTTCTCTCTCTTGTCTGATTGCCCTGGCTAGTGTTTCCAGAACTATGTTGAAAAGGAGTGGTGATAGTGGACATCCTTGTCTTGTTCCTGATTTTAAAGTGAAAGCTTTCAGTTTTTGTCCATTTAGTATAATGTTGGCTGTTGGTTTGTCATAGATGGCCTTTATAAGGTTGAGGTAGATGCCTTGTATTCCGAGTTTCTGAAGGGTTTCTGTCATGAACATGTATTGGACTTTGTCAAAAGCATTTTCTGCATCTATTGAGATGACCATGTGGTTTTTGTTTTTGGCTCTGTTGATGTGGTGTATTACATTTATTGATTTGTGTATGTTAAACCATCCCTGCATGACCAACCCCACTTGGTCATGATATATAATCTTCTTGATGATTTGCTGCATTCTATTTGCCAGTATTTTGTTGAGAATCTTTGCATCAATGTTCATTAGTGAGACTGGACTATAGTTCTCTTTTTTGGTTGCATCTTTCTCTGGTTTTGGTATCAGAGTAATACTTGCGTCCAGGAATGATTTAGGGAGGATTGCTTTTTTCTCAATTTCATTGAAGAGTTTAAGGAGTATTGGCATCAAATCTTCTCTAAATTTCTTGTAGAATTCATCCGTGAATCCATCAGGACCTGGGCTTTTCTTTGTTGGTAAGTTTTTAATTACATTTTCCATTTCAATAGCTGATATTGAGTTGTTCAAAATTGCTATATCTTCTTGGTTGAGCTTTGGTAGTCCATATATTTCTAGAACTCTGTCCATTTCCTGTGTTTTCCACTCTATGTGAGTAGAGATTTTCAAAGTAGGTATTCATGATCTTTTGAATTTCCATGGGATCTGTAGTAATTTCTCCCTTTTCAGTTCTTATTGCATGAAGTTGTGTTTTTTCTTTCTTTCTCTTGATAAGGTTAGCTAGTGGTTTGACAATTTTGTTTATTCTCTCAAAAAACAGCTTTTTGATTCATTAATTCTTTGTATTATTTTTTTAGTTTCAATTGCCTTGATTTTTTCTCTAATCTTTACAATTTCCTCTTTTCTATGAGCTTTGGGTTTAGCTTGCTCTTCTTTTTCTAGAAGCTTGAGATGGAGCATTAGGTTGTTTATATGTGCTGGTTCTGTTTTCTTGATATGACACTTTATTGCTATATATTTCCCTCTTAAGACTGCTTTCATTGCATCCCACAGATTACAGTATGCTTTTTCTATATTTTCATTGAAATGTAGGTATTGCTTTATTTCTTCTTTAATTTCATCTGTAGCCCACTGGTTGTTCAAAAGGCTGTTATTTAATTTCCATGCATTTATGCAGGTTTTACAATTTGTTTTGTCATTAATTTGCAATTTCAGTGCACTATGATCAGATATTATGCATGGTATTATTTTAAAACCTTTGCATTTACTTAAGAATGTTTTATGGGATAATATATGGTCTATTTTGGAGAATGTCCCATGCACTGCTGAGAAGAATGTGTATTCTGATGTGGTTGGGTGGAACACTCTGTAAACATCTACTAAGTCCAATTGCTCATAGGTATGATTCAGTTCTGCTATTTCTTTGCTGACTTTTTGTCTAGTTGATCTATCTCTTTGTGACAATGGGCTGTTAAGCTCTCCTGCTATAATTGTATTCTTGTGTATTTGGTTTTTCATGTCCATTAGTATCTGTCTTATATAGTTGGGTGCTCCTGTGTTTAGCACATATTTATTTATAATTGTTAGTTCTTCCTCTTGAATTTTACCACTAACAAGTATGTAGTGACTTTCTCTATCTCTTTTAATCATTTTAGGTTTGAAGTTCATGTTGTCTACAAATAGAATAGCTACTCCTGCTTTTTTCTGGGTTCCTGTTGCATGGAATACTGTTTTCCATCCTTTGACTTTTAATCTATGAGTTTCCTTTTGGGTCAGATGTGTTTCTTGTATACCGCATATTGTGGGGTCCTATTTCTTGATTCATTCTGTCAATCTATTTCTTTTTATAGGTGAATTGAGTCCATTTGTATTTATGGATATCACTGATATGTACTAGCTCGACTTTACCATGTTATGTTCCAGTTGTTTCTTCTTTGCTTTTTCTCTTATTTAATTGCTTACCCTACCTGGTGGTTTCTTTCTGTTGTTGTTTTGAGGATTGTGGTCATTTTTATCTCTGTCTAATATGTCCTTCAGTACTCTTTCTAGGGTTGGTTTTGTGGACATGAATTTCTTCAGTTGTTCTTTGTCATGGAAGTATCTTGTTTCTCCATTAAATTTGAATGAAAGTTTTGTGGATACATCAGTCTGGGTTGAAGATTGTTTTCTTTCAGGGCTTGAAATACTTCACTCCAAGCTCTTCTTGACTTGAGAGTTTGTGCTGAGAAGTCTACCGTGATTGTAATGGGCTTTCCCTGATAGGTGAGTTTTGTCTTTTCTCTGACAGCTTTTAATATTCTGTTTTTATGCTGTATGTCTGAGATGTTAATTATTATGTGTCTGGGTGTGGATTTATTTTGATTGTGACTGTTTAGTGTTCTATATACCTCACTTATCTGCATATCAGATTCTTTCCCCATGTTTGGGAATTTTCTGCTATTATTTCTGTATATATTTTATGTATGTCATTTTCCTGGACTCCTGTATCTTCACTAATGCCCATTATTCTTATATTGTTGCTCTTGGCAACATCATGAAGCTTCTGGATTGTCTGTTTCATGAATTCTGTTTGTTTTCTATATTGTTCATTCAAAGTTTCAATCAGTTTCCCATGCTCATGGGAAACTCTTTAGTTCTTCTTTATCTGCATTCAACAACTCCTTTACTAAAGTTGTTATTTCTATCTTTATATGGGAGACTACTTCTGATTTGATTTCCTCTATAGCATGATGCAGTTGTGTTTTTTTTTTATTTCATTGGCTATCTTTTCAGAGAGTCCTGGTGTGATACTTTTGGGGTCCTCTATTTCAATGTCTCCTATACTTGCTTCTGGTGAACTATATGTTTGAGACTGCATTTTGCTTTTTTGTTTTGTCATTTTCACTCTGCCTGGTGTTTTCTATGTGTAGGAGGGGATTACACACACTCTTTTCAGACACACCAAATTCTTACAGTTAGCTGGAGGGGGTTTTACTACTGGCCCTATTTATCTCCTGTACACCTGTATTTTAGGGGTATACACACCACACTGATACAGTCAATCTGGTGTAGTCCAAAGTTCACCACCTGAGAGCAAAGTTCCAAATTTTCTCACACTAACTGGATACCACTGAGATCGTCTGATGTTCCAGGTAGGAGGGCAGGCCCATCTGTAGCAGTCCAGGGCAATTTTCAGTCTTGGGCAGGCCTCCTCAATGTTCCCGGTGGCAGGGCAGGCCCACAGGGGAGGTTCTGGGTAGCCTACCCCTGAGCCAGGCTTGCATTAAGTTCCAGGTGGCAGGGCAGACCCTCGGTGGAGCTTCCAGGTAGCCTACCCCTGATGCAGGCTTCCGCTGAGTTCCTACTGGCAGGGCGGGCCCGCAGTGGAGGTTCTGGGCAGCTTACCCCTGATGCAGGCCTCCGCTAAGTTCCTGGTGGCTGGGTGGGCCCCCACAATGCTTCTTAATTTTTAATCCACTTCCCTTCCACTCATCTGCCTCCCCTTTTCTCCCTGCATCTCTTGGTTCTTTTAGTTTTTGCAAAAGATCTGTCTCTCTATTTGCTATCATCCATATTTTATTTTGTTCTTTAATTTTGTTTTATACTTGAGGCTTCTCATATAAGAGAAATCATGATATTTTAGCTTGTGTGCCTAACTTATTTCACTAAATAGTACAATCTCAAATTGCATCCATTTCCTAAAAATGATACATATGTATCATTGTATGGCAAAATAGGACCCCACTGAGCATAAATACCATTTTTAAATCCATTAATCTGTTGCTGGAACTTCAGAATACTTCTAGAATTTTAGTTATTTTTAGCTGTGCTGGTATAAATATGGATATGTAGGTATCACTGTAGCATGGTATCTTTAATTTGGGAAGATATGTAGGAGACTAGTTGAATGGAATTTGTCATTTTAATTTTTAAGGATTCTCCATATTGATTTGTGCAGTGGTAGTTTACATTCCCCCAAAAAATGTACACAGTGTTTCTACCTTCTCTCCACACAGCCTTGCCAGAATTTGCATCAGTTTGACTTCTGACTAATAGCCATTTCTGGAGTAAAATGGAAACTCAGTACTGTATTAATTTACATTTCTCTAATGGTCAGTATTGTTAAAAACTTTTAATGTAGTTTTTGATCATTTGTACTTCTGAGAAGTCTCTACCCATTTCAGATGCCCATTTCTGGATTAGGCTTTTAATTTTGCAAGTCTAAATTTTTTAGTTTTAGATATTAGTCCTCTGTCTGAGGTGCTGCTGGCAAAAATGTTTTCCCAGTTTTTAAGTTTTCTGTTCACTCTGTTGGTTTTTTCCTTTGCTGTGCAAAATTTTAAAAATTTAATATAATCCCATTTGGTGATTCTTTGTGTTATTTCTTCTACAATTATGATTCTTTCTGGAAAGTTCTTTTCTATACCTGTCTCTTCCAGTTATCTATTTAATCTTCCAAGAAAATACTTGTTTCTGTTTCAATATTTAGGTATCTGATTCATCTTTACTTTAGTTAAGTAAATGTTGAGGGATATGGGTCTATGTATAATCTTCTGTATATCCAGTTTTCCAATACCATTGCTGAAGATGTTGTCTTTCCTCCAGAGTATGTTTTTGTCCTATTTGTCAAAGACTAGATTGTCAAATGCGACTGGTGGTGTTTCTGCATTCTCTCTCCTGTTCCACTAATCCACATGCCTGTTTATTAGGTCAATATTACAGTGTTTTATCAATATCAATCTATAATATAACTTGAAATCTGGAATTGTAATATAGTCTAGTTCTCCCCCAGAGATTTTTTTTGTCTTTTTTGGTCTTTTCTGATACCATATGAAATTCAGAATTTTCTCTTTTTCTGGGAGAAATAGTTTTGGTATGTAGGTTAGAACTGCATTGTATTTATACATAAATTTTGAGAGTATGTCTATTTTGACAATACTGGTTCTGTATATCCAGGAACAGGCAACATCTTTCCACTTTCTGATATCCTCTTTAATCTTCTTTTTGTCAGATTATTTTCTCTTTATTACATAGGTCTTTTTCTGCTTTGGTTGGGTTACTTCCAAATACTTAATTATTTTAGATGCTATCAAGAATAACAATCTACTAATGTCATTCTTGGTTAGTTCTTCATTGGTTTGAAGGAATGTTATTTGTTTTGTGGTGATTTTATATCCTGCTGTATTGCTGAAATTAGTTATTAATTCTGGGATTACTTTGATGGATCTTTTTGGGTCTTCTGGATAAAAGATCAACTTATCTGCAAATAACAATTCATTTTCTCCCTTTCTTACACATTTTCCTTTTATTTCTTTATCTTGCCTGATTGCTCTGACTGGTGTTTTGCTTTGACTGGTGTTTATTATATTGAAGAAGAGTGGTGATAGTAGACATTGTTTTTTTGTTTCTGATTTTAGAAGGAAAATTTTAGCTTTCCTCTTATAGCATGATTTTGTTGGGAGACAAACAGCTTTTATCAGATTAACATAAAGTCATTTTATAACTATTTTTTCAAGCCTTTTATGAAATGATATTGGATTTTGTCAAAGGCTTTTATTTAGTTGATCGTATGATTTTTTGTTATTTTTATCATGTAGTTATATTACATTTACTGGCCTGCATATGTTGAACCACAATTATATCCTTTGGTTGAAACTTACTTAGACATATTGCAGAAACTTTTGATAACTTATTACATTTTTTGTCAGTATGTTTTTGAGACATTTGCATTTATATTCATTACAGAGATTAGTCTGTAATATTCTTTTTTATATTAATTAGGTCTTTGCCTGGTTTTTGGAATAGAGAAATGTTAGCTTACACATAAGAATTTAGGATTTCTCCTTCCCTTTTGGATTCCTTATAGTGCTTTTAATTTTTTTTTATTTTAAAGAGAATAAAACAAAAGAGGAGATCTAAGCAGATCAGAACAATGCAAGCCACACAGCACTTCACAAGATAATTGGATATTAACAGTAGCTATCATAATGTCTCTTTCTTTGAAATAGTTGAGCTTAGCTTTACACACAATAATGTCAAACATAAAAAAATAGAATAAAACCACAAGAGAATGAAAGTATTACAAGGCATTCTGAACCAAATAACCAAAGATGAATAATGGCTGCTATATTATCTCATTTTCCATAAAAAAATTTGTTTATACTATCATACATATTAAAATCCACTAAGACACAACATGGTAGAACCAATGGTAATAGAAAAACAAAAGCATGGTAGGACTTCAGAGCAAGATGATATTAAATTAACAATGGCTGCCATATTGTCATTTCTTCAAAGTTACTATTCATATCATCACATTTATTAAGATCAAACAAAACAGAATAAAACCATTCCAACCAATGAATGAAAACATAAGACTTCAAAGCAATAAAATGGTGAACTATTATTACCATAAAATCTTCTGAACTTTTACCATTTCTTACATTAGGGAGACTATATGGTATTTATACATGTGAGTTTGATTTATTTCACTTATGAGTATAGATTCAAGTTGCATCCATTTATTTATAAATATGTCAATGTGATCATTCTTTATAGCTGATTAGTTCTCCATTGTATAAAAGTACCAGAATTTTTTTTATCCATTCCTCAGTTGATAGGCACTTAGGTTGTTTCCAACAAAATGGCTATTACAAATTGTGCTGTTATAAACATGGGTGCGCATAAATCACTGTGGTAAGATGTTTTCATATCTTCTGGGAATATGCCTAAGAGTGGAATAGATGGGTCAAATGGGACCTCCAATCCCAGGTTTTTGAGAAATATCCAGATTGACCTCCACAGTGGTTGCACCAGTCTACACTCCCAACAACAGTGCAGAAGAGTTCCTTTTCCTCCACAACCTCTCCAGCATTTGTTGTTAGTAGTTTTGTTGATCCTGGCCATTCTTTCTGGAGTGAGATGGAATCTCAGTGTGGTTTTAATTTGCATTTCTCTAATGACCAATGATGATGAACATTTTTTCATGTATTTATTTGCCATTTGTATTTCTTCATCTGAGAACTGTGTGTTCATCTCAGATGCCCATTTTTGGATTGGGTCTTTGAATTTCTGGGGTATGATTTTTTAAAAATTCTTTATAAGTTCTAGACAGAAGTCCTTTGTCTGAGGGACAGTTCACTAAGATTTTTTCCCAGTTTGTGGGTTTTCTTTTCATTCTGCTGGAGATTTCTTTGGACATGCCAAAACTCTTTAATAATATGTGATCCCAGTTATTGATTCTGGGAAGTATTTCCCATGCAGTTTGGTTCTTGTTCATGAATTCTCTACCACCCCTATGTCTTCAGGATTTTTACCTACTTTGTCTTCCAACAGATTTAGTATTTCTGTTTTAATATTTAGATCATTGATACATTTAGATTTTAGTTTAGTACATGGTGACAGGCATGGGTCTAATTTTAGTTGTTGGCATATGGATAGCCAGTTTTTCCAGCACCATTTATTAAAGAAACTATCATTCTTCCAGTGAACATCCTTTGCCCCTTTATCAAAAACAAGGTGGCTGAGTGTGTTTGTAGTTGTATCTTCTAGTCTATTCCATTGATCTTCAGGTCTGTTTTTATTCCAGTACCATGTTGATTTTGTTACGGTAGCTTTGTAGTATAACTTCATGTCAGGGATTGTGATGCCTCCTGCCTTGGCTTTGCTGCTTAGAATTGCCTTTGCTATTCTAGGTCTCTTCTGGTTCCAGATGAATTTTAGGAGTGATTTCTCTAGATCTATGAGGTATGTTAGTGGTATTTTCATTGGGATTGCATTTAACATGTATAACAATTTTGGGAGGATGGCCATTTTTACAATATTTATTCTTTCTATCCATGAACAAGGGATGTCTTTCCATTTTCTGAAGTCCTATTTGATTTCTTTTTTCAGGGTATTATAATTTTCCCTGTACGACTCTCTTACATCTTTTTCTAGATTAATTCTTAAGTATTTCATTTTTTTGGATGCTAGTGTGAAGGCTGTGGCTTCTCTTATTTCTCTCTCAGTGAATTTGTTGTTAGTGTATAGGAATGCCATTGATATTTGTATGTTGACTTTATATGCAGTTACATTACTAAAATTAGTTATTATCCCTAGGAGTTCTTCAATGAAGTTTTAAGGGTGTTCTATGCAGAGTAATATGTTGCCTGCAAATAATGATAATTTAGCTTCTTCTTTTTTATCCTTACTCCTTTTTCTTCTCTGTCTTGTCTAATTGCTCTGGATAGTATTTCTAGCACTATATTGAAAAGGAGTGATGATAATGGCCATCCTTGTCTTGTACCTGATTTTAGACTAAAAGCTTTCAGTTTTTGATCATTTAGTAAGTTGCTGGCTATTGGTTTGTCATAGATGGCTTTTATCATATTGAGGTAAAGACCATCTATTCTCATTTTCTGTAGAGTTCTTATCATGAACGGGTGTTGGACCTTATCAAAAGTTTTTTCTGCATCTATAGAAATGATCATGTGATTCTTGATTTTGTCTCTATTGATATGGTGGATTATTGATTTGTGTATGTTGAACTATCCCTGCATGCCTGGGATAAATCCCACTTGGTCGTGATGTGTAATCTTCTTGGTGACTTGCTGCATTCTGTTTGCCAATATTTTACTGAGGATTTTTGCATCTATGTTCATTAGGGAGATTGGCCTGTAGTTCTCTTTTTTAGTTGGATCTTTCTCAGGTTTTGGTACTAGAGTGATATTTGCTTCCAGGAATGACTCAGGGAGAATTGCTTCCCTTTCAATTTCTTTGAAGAGTTTGAGGAGTGTTGGCATTAAGTCTTGTTTGTATTTCTTGTAGAATTCTGCAGTGAATCTGGGGCCTGGGATCTTCTTTGTTGGTAGGGGCTTGATTACATTTTTAATTTCATTAATAGAAATTGGGTTATTCAGCAGTTTTACGTCTTCTTGATCCAGCTTTGGTGGTTCATATGTGTCTAGGAATCTGTCCATTTCTTCCATGTTATCGAACCTATGAGAGTAAAGGTTTTTGAAATAGTTGTTGATGATCTTCTGTATTTCCACTGGGTCAGTAGTGATTTCACCTTTTTCATTCTGTATTGTGTGAATTTGAGTCTTTTCTTTTATTTTTTAAATTAGGTTGGCTAGGGGCTTATCAATTTTATTTGTTCTTTCAAAGAACCAATTCTTTGATTCATTGATTCTTTGTATTGTTTTCTTAGTCTCTATTGCATTAATTTCTGCTCTGATCTTTATAATTTCCTCCCTTCTTTTGGCTTTGGGCTTGGCTTGTTCTTCTTTTTCTAGATGTTTGATGTGTAATATCAGATTGCTTATTTGTGTTCATTCTGTTTTCCTAATGTGGTAACTCAGTGCAATAAATTTTCCTCTGAGGACTGCTTTCTTTCCATCCCACAGATTATGGTAAGTTATGTTTGTATTTTTGTTTGCTTGTAGATATTGTTTAATTTCTTCTTTAACTTTCTCTTTGACCCACTGATTGCGCAAGAGTGTATTATTCAATTTCAATATGTTTGTGGGGTTGAGCAGTTTCTTTTATTATTAATTTCTATTTTCATGGTACTATGATCCAACAATATGCATGGGATAATTTCAATTCTTTTGTATTTACTTAAATATGTTCTGTGGGTTAGTATATGGTCTGTTTTAGAGAATGTCCCATGTACTGCTGAGTAGAATGTGTATTTTGATGTTGTTGGATGGAACACTCTGTATATGCTTATCAAATCCATTTGTTCCCGGGTGTGATTCAGTTCTGTTATTTCTTTGCTGATTTTCTGTCTAGTTGATCTATCCCTTTGTATCAATGGTGTGTTAAGGTCTCCTGTTATAATTGTGCTATTGTCTATTTGATTTTTCATTTCTGTTAATACTTGCTTTGTGTAGCTGGGTGGTCTGGAATTTGGTGCATATATATTTAAGATTATTATCTTTTTTTCTTGCAGTTTTCCCCTAACTAGTATGTAGTGACCTTCTTTATCTCTTTGGACCATTCTTGGTTTGAAATTCACATGGTCTGAAAACAGAATAGCTACCCCTGCTTTTTTTGAATTCCTATTGCATAGAGTATTGTTTTTCATCCTTTGACTTTCAGTCTATGACTTTCCTTTGGGTTAGATGGGTTTCTTGTATATGCATATGGTTGGACATTGTTTCTTGATCCATTCTGCCAGTCTGTTTCTTTTAATTGGTGAATTGAGGCCATTTACATTAATGGTTATAACTGTCATATATTGGTTTATTGTTGACATGTTATCTTTCTGATGTTGTATCTTAACTTTCCATTTTTTAAATTGTCTTGCTTAGTGTTTTTTTTCCTATGTGTATCTAGAATGTCTTTCAGTAATTCTTTATAGGGTTGGTTTGGTGATCATGAAGCTCTTCAGCTGTTCTTTGTCACGGAAGTATCTTATTTCTCCATCCATTTTGAAGGACAATTTTGCAGGGTACATCAATCTGGGTTGGAAGTCATTTTCCTTTAGGATCCGAAACACTTCACTCTATGTACTTCTTGACTTCTTTGTGTTGAGAAGTCTGCTGTGATTCTGATAGTTTTTCCTTTATAGGTGATCTGTCTTTTCTCTCTAAGCAGTTTTAATATTCTGTTCTTATGTTGGATTTCTGGGATGGTGATTATTATATGTCTAGGTATAGTTTTGTTTTGGTTATGGCTATTTGGAGTTCTATATGCTTCACTAATCAGTATGTCAGCTTCCATACTAATGTTTTGGAAGTTTTCAGCTATTACTTGTCTAAATAGCCTCTTGATACCATTTGTGTTGTCTCCTTCTTTTTCTTTTATCCCTATTCATCTTATATTGGTTTTCTTTGCATCATCTTGCAGCTGTTGAATTGTTATTTCCTGATTTCTTATTATTTCTAGATCTTTCCTTTCCTGTTCACTAGCTGCCATCTTATCTTCGAGGTCTGAGATTCTATCTTCACTTTCATTGAGGCAGTTTTTGCAACTTTCAATAGAATTTTTATTACCTGTATATATCTTTGAATCTGCTTCATATATTCTGTTTGTTTCTTAAACTGTCCTTTCAGGGATTCTATCCTTTTGCTTTGTTCCTCTAATATTTTAACTGTGTCTTCGTTGGATGCATTCACTATTTCTTTCACTCCTTTTATCATTTCTTCTTTTACCTAGGAGATTATTTCTGATTTGAGTTCCCTCATAGCTTCCCATACTTGGTTCTTTATTTCAGTTGATATCATTCCAGGCATTTCAGTTGTATGTTTAGTATTGTCTTGTCTGTACATGGTTCCTAGGTTTTCTTGGGATGGGTTGGAGGTTTGAGATTGCATTTTGGTCTTTTTTTTTCATTTTCCTATATTTTCATGTTTCCAGCGATGTTTCCAAGCTTTCCCTGGATGTCTTGGAAATCACCTCCTGCACCCTCTGCTACTTGGACTCATGCAGCTTTGGCTCCCTTTTTGCATTGGTCCTGGTTCCCCTGATTGAAAGAAGGTTGCCAGGCATGGTCTACTTAAATCTGTGGAAACTCTGGAGACTAGTCCAGTGTCCTAAGGGGACTAGACAGGCACCCAGCCACTGGGATCCATGGTCCCAAACTTTTCTCAGGCCTGCGCTGGTGAGCTGTAACTCACCTGGTGGCAGTGGTACAGGCCTGCCTCCCCTTTCGGTGAATGAAGGTCGCTGGGCGCAGTCCACTCAAGCCTGCGGGACCTCTAGAGGAGTCTAGTCCAATGTCCTAAGGGGGCTGGATGGGCATCCAGCTGCCGGGATTGATGGTCCCAAACTTTTCCTGGGCCTGCACTGGTGAGCTGCAACTCACCTCACAGCCTCCTTATAGTGCTTGAGGACTATTGGCATTAAATCTTTCCTGAAGTTCTTGTAGAATTTACTGGTAAATCCATTAGTTTCTGGGCTTTTCTTAGTTGATGGGTTCTTTATTTATTGCCTGTTACTGGATTTTTTTTTTTGTGTGTGTGTGTGTGTGTGTGTGTATTTTCACATTTTCTTAGTTTAGTTTTGGTAATTTAAATGTATCTATGACCAATTGATTATTAAAGAGTGTACTGTATAATCTCTGTGTGTTTGCAAAATTCTCTTCATTTTTTGCTGTTGATTTCTATTTTCATTGCACTATGATGTGATAATGTGAATAATATCCAAAAAATATATTCAATTTTTTGTATTTGCTTAAGCCTTCTTTATGAGCAAGTGTTTTTATATTTTGGAAAATGTTCCATGAGCTGCTAAGAAGAATGGGTGATTTGTTTTGTGGTGGAATATTCCATAAATATCTATTAACTCAAAGATATTATTCAACTCTAATATAATTTGTGAATTTCCATGTATAGATTTATTTGCATTAATGGAATATTGAAATCCCCCACAACACTTGTTGATGTTTATCGGATCTTTTCTATCTGGTAATATTAATTTTATATAGTTTGGTGTTGAAACTTTTCTCCTAACCAATATGTAGTGTCTTTTTTTGTCCCTTCTGATCAGTTTGATTTAAATTCCACTTGATCTGAAAATACTGCTGATTTTTTTCATGTTCCTGTTGTGTGGAGTATTGATTGTTATTCTTTGTTTTCAGTCTACAAATTTTTTTGATTAAATGTTTATTCTATACAGCAAAACATTGGGATTTGTTTGTTGACCAAATTTGCCAATGTATGTCTTTTGATTGAGCATTGAGACCATTCATATTAAGAATTATTACTGAAGTATTTTGAGTTATTACTAGCATTGCATTATTTTTCTATTGCTGGTTCCTTTATTTCCCTTTCTGCATAACTACTCAACCTGCTTTGTATATTCATTCCATTAGACTTTTTCTCATTGTTTGCTTTCTTGTTTCTTTTGAGGATATGGCTGAGAAGTTTTTGGAGTGCTGGTTTGCTGGTCATAAATTTCTAGAAGTAGCTTTTGTTATGGAAAAACCTCATTTCTCCTTCAGGTATGAGACAGAGTTTTGCAGGTTATATCAATCAGGGTTGGAAGTTGCTTTCTTTCAGGAGTCGAAACACTTTCAAGATCTCCCAATCTATAACATTTGTAATTCTAATGGTCACCTTCAACAGTCTTTTACTTCTGACAGTCTGTCTGCATAATGATCACTTCTGTAGCCCACACTTGGAATACAAATTTTTATCATCTTTATTTCTATTTGATGTTTTATCATGAACCTTAAATATTTGCTAAACTGGTCATTCATGTTTGGTATCATTTTGCTTAGCTCAGCTATCTTTTTATTAATGTCTTACATAAGCTCACTGAAAATTATGTTATTATGTCTATTATCTATAAGTACTGTCATCTTTGAGAACCTTATTGATCTGTGTTTTTTTCTGTCTCTTCTTTTTTTGAGATGTGCAAGGGGTACTGAGACTTGAACTAAGTACTTTGCCAGGTGGACACTTGTGCTGCTAAACTATATCCACGAACTCCTGCCTCTTAATATTTCATAAAATGCACTCTTTTGATTTCCTCCCCATTAGTACTTCATGGATTATCTTTGTGGTAGTTGGAGATTTTTGTAGACATTTTATACCTTTGTTTTCTCATATTTTTATTGTTTTGTGTGCATTTGTGCCTGTGTTTGTGTATGTGCAAGTGTGTTCATGTGTGTATGTATGTGCTGAGGCTGCAGGTCAGTTATGATGGAAAGTCTATTGCTTGTGCATAGTTCTCTTTAGCTATTGTGTGCTTTTCATAACTGGATTATAGGTGTGATTAAATATATGCATTTGCCTTTATCTTAAATCCAACCATTAGCTTGTAAATTTGGTAGGTAAGAACACAGTGAAATGGGCCCAACCCTCAATTATCTGAAAGTGACCAACAGATATTGACTTGCAATAAACACCAATTATATCAACTTTTATGGCACCTTGACAATCACAACAAAATCAGCAAAAGTAATATAATCAAATTGGAACTGTGTATTGGCACACCATAAAACCTACAGAAGTTACTACTGTTTCATTCTTAACCATAGAAACAAAGATAAACCAAAAATTGACAGTAAATATCTGCTAAATGCACTAACTATTCCACCATTAAAAACAGGAAAGTATTCAATAACAATATCATAGAATTAACTAAATATTTAAAGATTAATGAAGCTTAAGAGTAATGTAGAGTGGATAAAGAACTAGATGATGAAAGAACAAAACTTAAGAAAAAGAACTGCTGAGAAGAAGAGAAACATGAGATAAAGTTTCTTATTCAGGACTAAAAAAAAAATTAATAGAATAAGATAAAGTAAAAGAAATTGATATATTAGAAAAAAACAGTGCAAAAGAAGCAAAGAAAGAAAAATAAGAAAAGGGGGGAAAAAAGTAAAAATTTTCAAAAGTTCAAAAAAGTAACAAAGAAAGGAAAAGGGAAAGGAAAGGATAGAA
>PVLA01018451.1:0-14512 GCA_004027455.1 Hydrochoerus hydrochaeris | reverse complement strand
TTCTTTTCTATGTATCTTATAATGTAGACCAATTTAAAACTCAGAAGATGAACTTTGCCTGGTATGCTCACATTACCACACTCCTGATCCATGTCCTCTGTGAGATACTATAATAGAATACAGCCACTGTGTTCTATCCCAGTGACTGGGGCTCCAGTCAGTGCCTGAGGATTCTGCCACAAATGTATGCAGGAGAGGAAAGCAGACCTCAGATAAGTGCTTGGGAGTCTGTGACTTCACAGTCACCACACAGTTATCATGCACCTGCATCATCCCAGTGCAGTCTTACAGGGGAGTTGAGTCTTTTTTGAAAAACTTTTATTCAGGTTTAAGCCTCTAAAACCAATTAGAGGTTCCAAGCTCTTCACTCTTTAGAGACAGCTGAAGTCCTTGGGAAATACTCTCTCCTTTTGCTGAAAAGGGCAAACCAGGTCCTGTGTAGAGAAGAGCTGGTAATCATGGTTGAAAGGAATGGACCACTCTCAAAGCCTCAGTTTCTCCCTTGATTCTGCTTCTGTGACAACCTTTAAGTACCTAAACATAGTTCTTTCCTTAGCTTCAGATCACTTATCTTCACAATCATTTAACAATACAGCACAAATAAAGGCAAAACAAATCCCACAAAACAATTTTCCAAGAGCTAAAGTGAAGAACATGAGTCTAATAAACTAAAGTAATTTAAATAACTCAATGACAATTCATTTGGCATTGAGGTAGCTTGGCGGCTTGACTTTCAACTTCAGTTCTGGATGTCTGCCTGAGTATAGACAGTGTAAGATACATCATGAAAAAATCTACCATGCAATTGCCACATGGAAGTGCTATCTTCAGGGAAAACCCATAGTGATTATAAAAATATAAATTCATTTAAAATCATTACTCTAATACTGACTCCTAGTGCAATGCAAAACAGAATCTCTGAAACATCACCCAAGATTCAGAGACAGATTTATTTATGTTCTTGGACTTTGACTTCTAGAAAAAATGTTATTCCTGAAGGTGTAGGCAGTGAGGTATTTAATGGGTTGCAAACAGAAATACAGAGGTAAAGTACATGATGTCTTTTATTTGTTCTTACCATATGTATCATAGCAGGCAGCTATGTAACACAGTGCCCAACTGTCTGTAAGAAATATAAGTAATAAGAACTGTAACCGTAACTGTTATAGACAAACTAGCAGAACTAGAAGCTTGGTGGCTGGTTGTGGGATATTTTGTGCTACATTTATTTCTTCTTTAGATTTCCTGGCAAATCTTTGTTGGGCATGTTATTATATATGATCTGAGGTAAAACTATAAGCCAATTAACTACACAAGGTTCAACTAGAAGCAGTAACATTAGGGTTTTCAGTGGTCTTTAATGGGCCCTAAATAAAGATCCCAAGTTCACAAACACCCATCCTGAATTTGACATTTTTCCCCTTGCTATAGCATCTCTCCCTACATGATTTTTAGGAAGACATGTGATTTAATGCTACTCTGGCAAAGGAGTCAGTTTGACCATAGAGTTTATACAATGTGCTCTCAGTGCTCACTAAATCTTGGTCTGTTGTAGAATAAGGGAAAAGGACTCAGTGGTTGTTTTCTAGTCTCTCAGGGCAGTGGTCCACAGAGCTAAGGCATAAAACACAGCTCATACAGAATGGGGAGCAAACAATACAATACCAAACTTGGAAGAAAACTGAAGCTGTGATTGGGTTAAAAAGCCTGAAACAGCACAGAAATCAAGGGGATCAATATATTGAAGTGTGGTGCAGTCCTGTCAATGGTGTCCTCAGGTTCTAGCAGTGCATGGATTAGTGCAGTATTGGAGGGACCAGGGAAGACCTTGGGATATGTTTTTTAGAATGACCTTTGGGAGTTGATAAATCCAGGTAAATTCTACTGCAAATATCTAAGTGGGCTCTTTTAACTGGAGTGGTGGAACTAAGGCTGAATTTCTGAAATTATAATAATTCTAGAGGTAAGTTTATATATAACTAGTTAATATGTGTGTGAATAGGTGCCCACAGATATATCTGATATTTTCATTAAGTGTCTATGAAGCTGGTTGCAAGCTGTTCCTATAGGGTTATATTTTAATTTTTAAACTATTTTAGATATTTGTGACTTGTATGTTTTATGTAGTTGCTATTTAGTTATATCAACTACAAGTATCAACCTGTATTCATTGCTAGTCATCAAGAGTAGGCCATATGTAGGGGTGATTTCTCAGATTGGGATACTACAATCTTTTTCTTTTGTCTCAGCTAGGGCAGGGAATGTCTTGGGCCTGCATGAATAAGGGAATGTAAGCATCAAATGTTATCTATAACTTTTATAAGGTTTTACTTTAGTTTTTTAAGGGCCTATGTTTCAGTCAATTGGATCCTTGGAGGAGACTTAGGCCTCATGAATCAAAAGCACAAGTTTCACTTTGTTGGCAGACGGTGAAAGTTTTTGTTTTGTGGATCAGGATGTTGTCTTGTTTTGGTAGACTTTCAGACAGCAGCAGGAAACAGTAGACTATCATTTTCAGACCAATTGTTGGCCTCCATGAGTGCATTGTGCAGACCAGTCTTTTGGGAGAGAGCCTTGGCCAAAATAATGTTATCTCTAGGTGACCACTGTATATATAGCTTGTTAGACTGCATTTCTAACAGAGCATGTCCCATCCTTAAATGGGGTGTTCTCAGAATATGTCAGGGGAGTTATTTTGCATCTGGTGTACTCAAGGACAGTTCATCAGGCAATGCCCAGCAGTCATGCTCTGGCAGGCCCTGGTTGGGGGACAGGTATGGCAAACAGATCCTGGATCCAGTACAGCACATGGCATCTCTAAAGTTAGGACAGCCTAACCTGAGCATTTAAATTTTCTTGATCAGAAAGACAGTGGCTAGGAGAGTGAAAAGGTAAAGGGGTGAAGCAGTCTTTAGTGACTTGATGTAAGTGTTTTTGCCATATTTTGATCCCCCGATGACCACAAGTTAGAACCCCATTAGCCAGCTCAACCAGCTCTTTTCAGCTTGGTGCACAGATGAGGCTGTCTGCCCTTTCCACTCAGTCACACACCCATCAAGCATTCAGAAGCTAAATATTCCAACCCATTTCCATGGAGGGTAGCCCTGGCTAACAGCACTTGCTCAGGTTTTCCTTCAGTACAAGCTGAGCAGGACAGACAGACAGACTAACTGGAGTGCCCCTGGAAGTCTCCTGAGAATCTAGCAAGAGGATAGGTGAGCATACTGCATCCTTCTCCCTTTTGGGTCCAGTATGAACTGTTTGACCCAGGTGTCATGAATCTTCCTCAACTCCAAGAGGACTCAAGAAGTTGCAGTTGTGTACTTTCCCATTCAGGCATGGAGAGGTCTTTGTTACATCTTCAAGGTCCACAACCGGTGTCCAGAGATGTCAGAATGCTTGTTCTTCCCAGATACCAAACTAGGTGCAGCCAAAACATTCTTCTTTTCCTATCTTTCCTCCTTTTATTTCTCTCTTGTCTAATTGCTCTGGCTTGTATTTCCAGTACTATGATGAATAGGAGCAGTGATAAGGGATATCCTTGTCATGTGTCTGACTTCAAGGTAAAGGCTGTCAGTTGTTGGCCACTTAATATGACACAGGATGTTGGTTTGTCATAGATAGCTTTTATCATATTGAGGTAAATACCATGTATTCCGATTCTCTGTAAGTTTCTTATCATGAATGAGTGTTGGATCTTATCAAAAGATTTTTCTGCATCTATAGAAATGATCATGTGATTCTTACTTTTGGCTCTATTGATATGGTGGATTATGTTTTTAGATTTACGTGTGTTGAACCATCCCTGCATGCCTCGGATGAATCCCACTTGGTCATGGTGTATAATCTTCTTGATGATTTGTTGCATTCTGTTTGCCAGTATTTTAATAAGAATTTTTGCATATATGTTCATTAAAGAGATTGGCCTATAGTTCTCTTTATCAGTTGGGTGTTTCTCAGGTTTTAGCAGTAGAGTGATATTTGCTCACAGGAATGTCTTAGGGAGAATTGCTACCCTTTCAATTTCATGAGGAGTTTGAGGAGTGTCAGCATTAAGTCTTCTTTGTGTTTCTTGTAGAATTCCACAGTGAATCTGTCTGGGCATGGGCTCTTCTATGTTGCTAGGGACTTGATTACATTTTTAATTTCATTAATAGAAATGGGTTATTCAGCAGTGTTACATCTTCTTGATCCAGCTTTGGTCGTTCATGTTTCTAGGAATCTGTCCATTTCTTCTATGTTATCGAACATTGAGAGTAGGGGTTTTTGAAAAAGTTGTTGATGATCTTCTGTATTTCCACAGGGTTGGTAGTGATTTTACCTTTTTCATTCTATATTGCTTGAATTTGAGTCTTTTCTTTCCCTTTTTTTAATTAGGCTGGCTAGGCACTTATCAATTATATTTATTCTTTCAAAGAACCAACTCTTTAATTCATTGATACTTTGTATTGTTTTCCTAGACTCTATTGCATTAATTTCTCATCTGATCTTTATAATTTCCTCTCTTCTTTTGGCTTCAGGCTTGGCTTGATATTCTTTTTCTAGATATTTGAGGCATAATGTCAGGTTGCTTATTTGTGTTCACTCTGTTTTCCTAATGTGAGAATTCAGTGCAATAAAATTTCCTCTGAGGACCACTTTCATTGCATCCCACAGGTTTGAGTAAGTTGTATTTGTATTTTTGTTAGCTTATAGATATGGTTTAATTTCTTCTTTGATTTTCTCTGTGATCCACTGATTGCTCAATAATGTATTATTTAATTTCCATGTGTTTGTGGGGTTTTTGCAGTTACTTTTATCATTAATTTCCAGTTTCATGTCACTATGATCCAAGGACATGCATGGGATAATTTCAATTCTTTTGCATTTACTTAAATGTATTCTGTGGGTTAGTATATGGTCTCTTTTAGAGAATGTCCCATGTCCTGCTGAGAAAAATGTATATTCTGATGTTGTTGGATGGAACACTCTGTATATGTCTATCACATTCATTTATTCATAGGTGTGATTCAGTTCTGTTATTTCTTTGTTGATTTCCTGTCTAGTTTATTTATCCGTTTGTGTCAATGGTGTGTTAAGGTCTCCTGTTATAATTGTGTTATTGCTTATTTGATTTTTCTTTTCTATTTATACTTACTTTGCATAGTGCTCTGCATTTTGTTGCATATATATTTAAGATTGTTATCTCTTCCTCTTTCAGTTTTCCCCTAAATAGTATGTGGTGACCTTCTTTATCTCTTTGGACCATTCTTGGTTTGAAGTTCACATGGTTGGTAAACAGAATAGCTACCTCTGCCTTTTTTTTTTTTTTGAGTTCCTGTTGCATGGAGTATTGTTTTAGATCCTTTGACTTTCAGTCTATGAGTTTCCTTTTGGGTTAGATGGGTTTCTTGTAGACAGCATATGTTTGGACGTTGTTTCTTGACCCATTCTACAAGTCCATTTCTTTTAATTGGTAAATTGAGGCCATTTACATTAATGGTTATAACTATTATATATTGGTTTATTGTCAACATGTTAGCTTTCTGATGTTGTATCCTAACTTTCCATTCTTTTTAATTGTCTATCTTGCTAAGTGGTTTTTTCCTATGTGTATCTAGAATGTCTTTCAGTATTCTTTGTGGGGTTGGTTTTGTGATCATGAAGTTCTTCATCTGTTCTTTGTCATGAAAGTACATTATTTCACCATCCATTTTGAAGAACAGTTTTGCAAGGTACATCAGTCTGGGTTGGAAGTCATTTTTCTTTAGTATCTGAAACACATCACTCCATGCTCTTCTTGACTTCATTGCTTCTGTTGAGAAGTCTGCTATGATTCTGATAGGTTTTCCTTTATAGGTGATCTGTCTCTTCTCTCTAACAGCTTTTAATATTTTCTTCTTATGTTGGATTTCTGGGGTGGTGATTATTATAAGTCTGGGGGTAGTTTTTTCATTTTTGGTTATGGCTATTTGGATTTCTATATGCTTCACTAATCTGTATGACAGTTTCCATACTCATGTTTGGGAAGTCTTCAGCTATCATTTCTGTAAATAGCCTCTTGATATCATTTGTGCTGTCCCCTTCTTTTTCACATCCCTATTAATCTTATGCTGTTTTTCTTTTCATCATCTTCAGCTGTTGAATTGTTATATCCTGATTTTTTGTTATTTTTAGAAGATCTTTCCTTTCCTGTTCACTAGCTGCAATCTTATCTTCGAGGTCTGAGATTCTATCTTCACTTTTGTTGAGGCAGTTTTTGCAACTTTCAATAGAGTTTTTGATTTCCTGTATATCTCTTTGAGTCTGCTTCATGCATTGTTTGTTTCTTAAACTGTTCATTCAGGGATTCTTTCATTTTGCTTTGTTCCTCTAATTTTTTAGCTGTGTCTTCATTGGATGCATTCAGTATTTCTTTCAATACTTTTATCATTTCTGTTTTTACCTCGGAGGTTATTTCTGATTTGAGTTCCCTCATAGCTTCCCATACTTGCTTCTTTACTTCAGTTGATATCATTTCAGGTATTTCAGATGTATGTGTAGTATTTTCTTCTATGCACATGTCTCCTAGGTTTTCTTGGGATGGGCTGGAGGTTTCAGATTTCATTTTGGTCTTTTGTTTTGTCATTTTCCTATATTTCCATGTCTCCAGCAATGTTCCTCAGCCTTCCCTGGATGTGCTGGAAACCACCCCCTACACCCTGTGCCACTGGGACCCACATAGCCCCAGCTCCTCTCATGCAGGGGCCTAGTTCCTCAGGTTGAAATAAGGTCACTGGGCATGGTCTACTGAAGCCTTTGGAACCTCTGGAGCCCAGTGCAGTGTCCTAAAAGGGCTAGGCAGGCACCCAGCTGCCAGAATAGATGATCTCAAACTTTTCTGGGCCTGGCCTGGTAAGCTGCAACTCACCTGTAGCACAGCATGGGCCTGATTCCCCTTGTTGAAAGGTCAATGGGCATGGTCCACTCAAGCCTGCAGAACCTCTCGATATAAGTCCAGTGTCCTAAGGGGCTAGGTGTTCACCCAGCTGCTGGGATCCATGGTTCCAAACTTTTCCTGGACCTGCCCTGGTGAGCTGCAATTCAGCATGGCCCTGGCTTCCCTTTTGTCAGGCTGGGCTCACCTGGTTGAATGAAGGTTTCTGGGAGAGGTGCACTCAAGCCCATGGAACCTCTGGAGCCTAGTCCAGTGTCCTAAGGGGGTTGGGTGAGCACCAAGATGCCAGGAAAGATGGTCCCAAAGTTTTCCTGGGCCTGCCCTGAAAGCTGCAACTCACTTCACAGTGGTAGTGGAGGCTTGGATCCTTTATTCTTTTCTTAACTTGCTTTTAGTTTGTTTTCCACTACTTTTCCTTTTTTATAAATCTTCTGCCTACATTTTTATTGTAATATATTCATACTTTCCACTATTCTCAATTTATCTCTCTAAACTTAATCATATTTTCATATGAGTCAATTGTCTATTTTGTAATAGCTAAATCTTGGAAACAACAAAGTGTCCATCCAAAGAAGAATGGATTTGAAAAATGTGATTTTGTTTATACAATAGAGTATTAATCAACCTTGAAGAAGGATAATTTTGAGACATTTATAGGTAAATAGATACAACTTCAAACCATAATAATATATGAAATAAATTAATCTCACATGTTTTCATATCTTATTATCTCCTTGGCATAAGAAACTGGAAGAGTAAATAAGTTCTAAAATATGCAATAGATATTTTTGAAATGGAAAAAATTGATCAAAATGAAAAAGGAACTAGGATGGGTGAAGGGGGAAATGACAGTAGGGAAAATGAGGAAAACAAAAGTCAGTTATACTATTAGCATCTTTTAATTCATTAAAAAAGAAATGTTTTTGCTAATATAGATATATGAAATTTTTATTTTCTTATCTTGTACCCAGCGGAAATACTTTAAAGATATCAAAATGCAATGTATTAACTATTGTTATTCTCCTATTAATCTGCTATGATATTTTTATTTTACTTGAAATTAAAAAGTGCTGCTTTCAAGAAACACATTTACCCCAAAAACAAATTGATGGATAAAAATCAAAGGATGGAAAATACTTCTACATGCCACAGGAACCCAGAAAAAAGCAGCAGTAGCTGCAATGTAAACTTTTTAAACCGAAAGTGATCAAGACAACCAAATAAAATCACTAAATCCTTGCTAAGGAAAAAGTCCAAGAGGAACAGTTATCACTCATAGATATATTTGCACCAAGCACCAGTGCTACCAACTACATAAAAGAATGATTAACAAACAAGAAAAAACAAATACCTATCCTAGTGACCCTAAGGTAGCCATTAGCCACCAAATGTTGAGCTGCACAACCTGAAGGCCACCACAGAAATCTCTACCTAGTTGTGCAATGGAGGGACTTTACTTGGAACCCAGTAGGGCACTACCCAGTGTCCCCAAATAGTCTGGGACCTTTGGGTGATAATTAAGGGGCTGGTTGGGCCCTGTGCAACAACCTCTAGGTAGCCAGGAGCCAAAGTGTGTTAAGCAGCATGACCTGGAGACCTCCACAGATAACTACATAGCTGTTCAGCCCAGCAACCATGCTCACAATCTGGTTGGGCCTCACCCAGTGACCCAAAGAAGCCAAAGAGTTTTGGCATGCCCAAGGTGTGAGCTGAAGGGCTACCTAGTGTACTGCACATATCATTCAGCCTTGGTAAACAACTGAGAACTTGGTAGGGCCTGGCCCAGTGACCTCAAGCATCCAGGGAGCTTCAGTGAGCCAGTGGGATTTGCTGAAAGTTTACCCAGCATAACATACAACCATTTAGAAAAGCTACAAGGGACCTGGTAAGGACTGCCTGATGAATTCCACTCAAGTGGGGAAACACCCTGCAGTACAGACAGCCATCTTCAATCCAAGAAACAACTGAGGCTTTGCATTCAACTGCCCCAGAGGAATACAGGAAAATGACAAAAGGAAAGAGAAAAGTGCAATCACAAACCTCCAGCCCACCCTAGACAACTGTAGGAGACTTGGACATAGAGGAAAACGTAAGCCATACACCTGAAAACTCTAAAATGATAACAACTGAAGTAAAGAAACAGCTCCATTAAGCTATGAAGGAACTCAGATCGGAAATAAACTCCCAGGTAAAAAAAGAAATGATAAACATAATGAGAGATCTGCTCAACATATCTAAAGAAGACATAGTTTGCTGAGAATTTAGCTCAGTGGCATAAGAGCCTGTCTGGCAAGAGTGAGGTCATGAGTTCGATCCCCAGCACCCCAAAAAAGCCACAATTAAGAAATAGAACTTAAACAAGATCTACAAATAAACAAAAATACAAATACATCTTACTGGAACCTGTGGAATTCAATGAAGGAATTCAATGAAGGCAGTCCTCAGAGGGAAATTTATTCTGCTGCATTCCCACATCAGAAAACAGTACAAACACAAATAGACAATGTGATGCTACATATCAAACATCTAGAAAAATAAAAGCAAGTCAAGCCTAAAGCAAAAAGAAGGGAGAAAATTATCAACATCAGGAACAAGACACAGACATTAGTTATAACCACTGTTATTCAATATAGTGCTAGAAATATTATCCAGAGAAATAGGCAAGAGAGAGAAATAAAAAGAATAAGGATATGAAAAGAAGTTAAATTATCATTATTTGCAGATGACAAGATAGTCTACATAGAAGTCCCTCAAAACTCTATTGAAACACTCCTACGTATAATAACTTAATTCAGTAATGCAGCTGGATACAAAGTCAACACACAAAAATCAATAACATTCGTGTACCTAAATGACAAAGTCACTGAGAGAAAAATAAGAGAAACCACACCCTTCATAACAACATCCAAAACAATGAAATACTTAGGAATCAATCTGACACAGGAAATAGAATATCTCTTCAGTGAAAATTACAATACCCTGAGAAAAGAAATAGAAGTGGATCTCAGAAAATGGAAATATATTCCTTATTCATGGATAAGAAGACTAAATATTGTGAAAATGGCCATTCTTCTAAAACTGTTATACAGGTGTAATGCAATTCCAATCCAAATACCATTAGCATGATTCACAGATACAGAGAAATTCTTCCTAACATTCATCTGGAACTAGAGGAGATCCAGAAGAGCAAAGGCAATTCTGGGCAACAAAGTCAAGGCTAGAGACATCACAATCCCTAACTAGAAAGTATACTACTAAGCTGCTGTGATAAAATCAGCATGGTACTGGAATAAAAACAGATCTGAAGAACAATGGAAGAGCCACAAACCCACTCAGCCACCTTATCTTTGACAAAGGGACCAAATATGTTCACTAGAAGAAAGACAGCCTCTCTAATAAATGATGATAGTAAAATTGGCTTTTTGTAAGCTGAAAAGTAAAACTACACCCATTACTATCATCATGAACTAAAGTAAAGTCAAAATGGATCAAAGATCTAAATATTAAAACAGAAACACTTAATCTTCTTGAAGACAAATAGGTAGAAATCTTGAAGGCATAGAAGTTGGCAGAGAATTTATGAACAAAAATCAAACTGCGTGGGAAATACTTCTCAGAATTAACAAGTAGGACCTCATCTTATTACAAAGTTTTTCCACATCAAAAGAAATCTCCAGCAGAGTGAAAAGAAAACCCACTAATTGGAAAAAACTTTCTTAATCAACCGTCCCTCAGACCAAGAAAGGATTTCTGTCTAGAACATACAAAGAATTAAAATCAAACCACTGAAATTTAAATACCCAATACAAAAATGGGCATCTGAAATGAATACACACAAGAAATATGAATGGCAAATAAATACATGAAAAAATGTTCAGCTTCATTGGTCTTTACAGAAATGCACATTAAAAAAACAATGAAATTCTATCTCGCTCTGGACCGAATAGCCAAAATCAAGACCACCACCAATTACAAATGCAAGAGAGGCTGTGAGGGAAAAAAGTAACAGTTCTGCACAGTTGGTGGGAATGTAAACTGGTGCAATCACTATAGAGGTCAGTCTTGATGTTCCTCCAAAACCTGGCATTGGAAGTCCCATTTGACACAGCTATTCCACTTCTGGGCATATTCCCAGAAGAACTAACAACATCATATCACACTGTTATATGTGTAACCATGTTTATAACAGAAAAATTTGTAATAGGTAAATTTTGGGGTAAAAAAAACAAATTTCCATCAACTGTGTAATGGACAGCCCAGAGGTGATATTTTATACTATGGAGTACTACTTAGCTATTAGGAAAGATTGCATTGAGGCTTTTATAGGTAAAAGGATGAGAAATACATTAAACTGACATGTGTAAATACCATAGCCTCCCTAGTGTAAGAAACTGAAAGAGCAAATAAAATCTAAAATGTATGATAAATATTGTGTAGGAGTAAGAAAGTGCTCAATGTGGAAAAGTAACTGAGATGGGGGAAGGAAGAAAGAGTGAAGTGAAAAGGGAAAATAAATAAATTTATACACATGCACATAAGACAGCCAAGAT
Organism: Hydrochoerus hydrochaeris; assembly: GCA_004027455.1. Lineage (NCBI taxonomy): Eukaryota > Metazoa > Chordata > Mammalia > Rodentia > Hydrochaeridae > Hydrochoerus > Hydrochoerus hydrochaeris. Next base: position 3,046 of record PVLA01018451.1, on the reverse strand, counting down.
AACTATACTACTAATTCTGTTAGGTCTTGGAAAAAAACAGTCAATACTCATATGATTAGATTAATTTTGTATGTTTATATCTGATAATCTAAGAAATTGTTCTGAAGATAAAATATGTAATATAATAATCATTATTAAATTCCTATCATCAGGCTTTGAAAGCCTATATTGTAATTGTTATGTTTTACTTGCTGTTGTTTTGTCTCTGTTTTCTTTGTTTTTTTCTGTTATATGTATTTTTCTCTTTTAAATAAAAAAATTCAGAATGAATTTTATCTAGAGCAAACATTGAGACTATAGATTTCAGCTTACAAGCTATATTCTTTTCTTATTTGTTGTGCCAAAATAAAGCACAATATTTATCAATGACTATATGATCAGAGAAAGAGATACTGGTCACAGTTTAAAAATTTGATAATTTAACTTCTTCCTTTCTTTTCTTTATTCCTTTAATTTCTTTCTCTTTTCTAACTGCTCTGGCTAATATTCCCAGAACTATACTGAATAGGTGTGGTGATATTTGACATCCTTGTCTTGTTCCTGATTTTTGAGTGAAATCATTCAGATTTTGACAATTTAGTATGATATTGGCTGTTATTTTGTCATAGATGTTTTTTACCAGATTGAAACAAAGACCATAGATTAGAATTTTCTCTAAGGTTTTTGCCATGAACAAGTGTTAGGCTTTATCAAAAGCTTTTTCTGAATTTATTGAGATGATCATGTGATTTTTTTCTCCCATTCAGTTAATATGGTGGATTATATTTATTGATTTGCTATACTGACCCTTCCTTGCATTGCTGGGATTAATTCCACTTGGTCATGCTGTATAATCTTCTTGAATAATTGCTGAATTGTTGCTAGCATTTTATTGAGAATTGTTGCATCTAGGTTAATTGCAGAGATTGGCCTATAATTTTATTTTTTGGGTGAGTCAAAATAGGCCTAGAAGTCCACACTGCCAAATATTAGAATTTATCAAAATTGGTAAACTCTGCCTTCAAATCAAGCCTGGAAACTTGAAGCTGTAGTGAGATGCTGTTTTAAATTTTAAGAATTAAAATCAAAATGGGCTGTGATGTGGGTATGTGTGAGGCTCTGTTTTATTCCCCAGTATAACCAAACCTAAAACAGAACAAAACAAAAGCCAACAAAAGATTTGATGTACAAGAGCAATATAAATTATGTAAATCTTTCCATAAAAGGAAAATGTTACATCATTAGTTTAACCATAAAATGCAGGATTTCTCAATACAGGACAGTAGAGAAAAAATTGCTCACAAATATCAGTAGTTAGATTTTCTTCTACGCTCTTTATATATTTGCAAATATATTAGAGCCCACTTAAGTTTCACATCCAAAGAAGGACTGGCTTAATCATTTAGAAATGCTTGAGATTTTATGCAAAGATGTGGGTGACTAAATTAGCTCCACCGCATTCAGTGGTACAGCACATTTTATATTTTATTCCAGATGGCACTGATTTTCAATTTTTTTGTGATTTCTCTGTTGATACCTTAGGGGACATATTAATTTACAATCAGCATTCTACACAATCTAACAAACAAATGTCATTCATGTTTGGCATGAGCCACAGAGATCATGATCAGCAAGGGTGAATTGAAATCAATTTACAGTCATTAGGGCTCAGAATATAGTCATGTCCCTTGGTTACTGTACATCAGCCAGGCCTAAGGGATCACTCATCCTTTTTGTGTGCCTCCATTACAGATCAGATCAACACTACAAGCAGGCCTTCTCCAGACAAGAGTGCTTCCCTAGAAAACTGATGCCTTGCTTTCCTTGCAGACTCTGCCTCTTAGACTAAAACACACAACTGTCAGCTTCCCACTACCAGGATGTTTACTTCAGGGTGGCAGGAAAATGGGCCATGGTGTGTGTGGCAGGAAAAATCTAGACACAGAGATAAACACAGGTGACACTTTATCTCATCTCCCCACAGGGCAGAAAGGATCCACTCTCCTGCTATGTCAGCAAGACTCCAGGCTCCAGAGTTGGGTATTCAATAACCTTTCCTCTCTTCCCATTCCCAAAAACAATTAAAGGTTTCTTGTTGGTGATGAGCACCTCCAAAGAGGAGAGTAGCATGTGGTGGAGGCACTCAACCAAAATCTTCCATGCTAAGAGGCCAAGAGGAAGCTAGAGCCTGAGCCTGAGGGAGGGACAGGCAATCACATAGGCCCACAGGGTTCTGGACCCTGTGAGAAGTTGTTTGTCCCACCAAACTGCTTCCCTACTTTTCACAGATTCCTGAGCTGCACTATCTGTGATGTTATGATTAGAGGAGTGGAAAGGCAAGAGAATATGCCCAGGATGGATGGAGATGAGCACTGTCATGTCAGGATCTCACAAGCAAAGAACTGCAGATCATTTGTTCAATTCTGCAAGCTCACAGGAGAGTAAAGTTGAAATGAATGCTAAATTTAGCAAGAACACTGGAACCCACATTCCCTTAAGCATATAGGCTTTCACTGGAGGCCTTAGTATGGGCCATTGCCTTAATTTTCTCTCATTCCACAGAATAAATACCTGATGCCCAAAATTAAGGGAGGAAAAGATTATTTAGCTCACAGTTTGTGGAAGTTTCAGTCCACACAGCTGGCTATAAGGCAGAGTGGTATGGCTGAGGGGAATAAGTTCATGGTGGCCAGAAAACCACAAAAGCAGCAAGAGCAATATGGCAGAAAGACTGCAAAAGAAGACCCTTTCTGTCCCTCATAATATATGTAGGCCATCCATGCAAGGACAGGTGGAGTACACACCTGTAATGCCAGATACAGACCATGAATCAATCAGAAACTAGAAGCCTGCTCCCATGATATATGAGGCTTTGGGGGGATATCCAGACACAAACCCAAAGAGCCATTCACCCTGGAGAGAAAAAGGAATAAATCAATAGGGATTACATGTGAAAATGTGACACGTGTGTCCTAAAGAATAGAGTGAAATTCCTGCACAGTGTGTGAAAAAACCCAAAAGGATGTAACGTGAACGTACACAGAATAGTCTGTGCACACACATGTCC
>PVLA01018450.1:0-14520 GCA_004027455.1 Hydrochoerus hydrochaeris | reverse complement strand
AAAGAACTGAAAAGTTCATATCACAGTGATATATGTGCACCCATGTTCATAGCTGCACAATTTGTGATAGCTAAATCCTGGAAACAACCAAGATGCCCATCAACTGCAGAGTGGATGAAAAAGATGTGGCATTTTTATACAATGGAATATTACTCAGCTATAAAAAAGGATGACCTTGAGGCCTTCATAGGCAAATGGAAACAACTTGAGACTATCCTCATTAGAGAAATAAATAAGAATCATATTTATAAATATCATATTGTGTCTCTAGTGTAAAAAGTAAATAAGAACTACAAGTGTAATAAAACCAAAATGTGTAACTGCTGTTGTAAAAAAGAGAGGAAAAGAAAGTGCTCTAAGGGATATAACTGCATGTAAGTTTGAGTGTGTAAAATAGATGACCATATTGCTGAATCTTTGTTGGATCTTTGAGCATAACTGTTTGTAGTCTGACTGTTTGAATATTTACTATGTACCCTTTAACTCTGTAACTTGAACAACTACATCCAAGATGACAATACGTAATTTACAAATTACTGATTTCTTAGTGGGGCTTTTTCTCATTCTCCTTTTTCTTTCTTTTAGAATTCTGTATTATTGCTACCCTTTTTTGTTTTTTTTCTTTTTCTCTTCTCTTTAAATAAAATTTTAAAAATGTGTAATTGCTATTGTAAAAAAAAGAGGAAATAGGAAGCACTATAGAAGATATAGCTGCATGTATGTTTAGATGTGTGGGACTGATGACCATATTTCTAGGTTCTTGTTGGATTGTTGAACAGATCTGTTTGCACTCTCCCTGCTTTAGTGCCTACTTTGTGTGCTTTAATCCTGTAACTTGAATAACTATTTCGAAAAGAACAATGTGTAATGTGTCAACTAGTGATTTCTTACTATTTATCTTCTTTTCTTGAAATTCTATAATATTTCTACCTTTTTCCTATTTTTTTTTCTCTGTAAATAAAAAAATGAAAAAAATCTTAAGGTAAATGTAGTGTTTTGTTTTGTTTTGAGTACTAATGACCTCGCACTTGCCAGGCAGGCACTTGTGCCACTGACCTAAATCCCTGGCTCTAAATGTAGTATTTAACTTATTGAAATTTGTTACTAAAATATTCACTATTGATAAAGGCAATGAAAAAGTCATAACTCTAATTGAATGTATGTTAAGTAACCAAATAAATTATAACTAATAACTCATTCCAGAGTAATTATTATATAAATGCCATGTTCAAAGAAATATGATTAGTGACTGGCATTACTAATTACTAGGGAAGTGGGAATCAAAACCATAATAAGATATCATTTCACACTCATCGGGATGGATTTTTTTTAAATTTTATTTTAAAGAGAGTACAATTAAACACAACAAAATGGAACAAAACAGAACATAAGAAAGCAATGTAAGAGACACAGATTTCAAAGCATGGCAACCAGAGATCTTCACTATCTATCATATTATCTCTTGTTTTCTTCCAAATAGTTGTCCGTATCCTCACATACAGGGAATTCATACAAAACAGTATAGTATAAAACCAATCCGAACAGGATGATGAAGGTGTTTTAGGTCTTCAGGACCAGAAAATAAGGAAGTCAACAATGGTTGTCTTTCATTCTCTTCAAAATAGCTGTCCTTCCCTTCACGTATGTTGAAATTAAACAAAACAAAACAGACTAAAATCACTCTGAACAAAGAATAATAGTACTGCTGGATTTCACATCATGATGCTACAGAATCAACACTGGATACTGTAGTGTCTCTTTTGCTTCAAAGTAGTTGTTCATTTCATCATGCATTATATAATCAGTTCTCATAAACTGTTTAGAAGTTCTACACATGCATGAGTCTCTACATGTATATCTATCCTTTCTGTATTAGAGGAAAAAACAAAAACAAAACAAGACAAAACAAAACAAATTCCTAGAAAAACATGAAATGAAAAAGTCATATAAAACCACAATACAAGGTGATCTACAATGATTACTATGATGTCTCTTGTTATCTTCAATAGAATTGTCTATATCATCAGGCATAGTATAATTGAACATAGTAGTACATAACAATATTAATAAAAACAAAACATTGAAGACATTATAAGACTTCAAAAGCAGGTAATAGTCAAACCAGGGTGGGTATCCTAGTGAATCTTGTCATCTTCAGTGTAGTTGCCTCTACTCTCAGATTTGATACTATCAATCATAACACATTTGAATAAAATCAGTCAATACAAAACAGTGATCTAACAAACCAGATTCAAATAACACCAGACATACTAAGACAGTGTAAGTTATACAGGGCTTCAGATTAAGTTAATAGGAAATGAAGGATGGTTACCATAATATATCCTGCTATTTTTGGGATAGCTGTCTGTGCCCTCAAATCTAGTACAAGTAGACAAACTGGAACAGAATATAATCCATCTAAACAGAGCAGTGAGAACAATGTGGATTTTAAACCCTGATACAATATTAACAATATCCTCTGTCTTCCTTTTTTAGACAATTCCTCCCCTTTCACTCCCACAGGGTGCACTGCACATTTTGGGTCCCACCAACTCCCTCAGTTTTTAGATTGGGGGGAGCAACCTGCTATTTACCTAAGTAGTTCCGAACCTTCTCACTCCTGGGCTTGATCTCAAGTTGTATTCCTTTACCTACAAAAGCCTCAAAGTTTTCCTTTGTTACAGCTGAGTAGTTCCCTACTGCACAAAAATATCCTGTCTTTCCAACCTATCTGCAGGTGCTAAATGAGTTGCCCCTATTTCTCTCTGGTTCCTTGTCACATAGAGCATTGTTTTCTCATATTTGACTTTCAGTCCATAAACCCTCTTTCAAGTTAATTATATTTCCTATACAAAGCATCTCAATGGACCCTGTCTCCTGATCTATTCTGCTTGTGTTTCTTTTTGTTAGTATATCAAGGCCATCTATGTTAGAGATTATAATCAACCTTCTCTGCCTCATTTATGCTATGCTATTTTTCTGCTGTTGGTTGTCTACTTTTCTCCTTCATTCTACTGACTGCCCCGTTCATTGAGGCCTCTCTGCCACTGTTCCTGAAATCCTGGTATTTTTTTTTTTCTCTTTCTCTCTAGAATGTCCTTCAGTATTTTTTGTAGGGTTGGATTGGTGGTCACGAATTCCCCCAGTTCCTCTTTGTCATGGAAGCATCTTGTTTCTCCAATAATTTTGAGAGACAGTTTTGCAGGGTACCTCAATCTGGGTTGGAGGTTATTTTCTGTCAGGGCTTGGAATACTTTACTCCAAGCTTTTCTTGATTTGATGGATTTTGTTGAGAAGTCTGTCATGATTTTGCTGGGTTTTCCTTTATAGGTGATCTGTTTCTTTTCTCTGGTGGCTTTTAATATTTTGAACTTGTGATGAATTTCTGGAATCTTGATTATTATACGTCTGAGTGTAGCTTTGTTTTGGTTGTAGGTGGCTGGAGTTCTGTATGCCTCACACATCTGAATATCATTTCCTTTTCCTATGCTTGGGAAGTTTTCCTTAATTATTTCTGTGAATAGCCTTTGTATTTCCTTTGCATTTACTCCTGTTTTTTCACTCATATTTTTTATTCTTAAGTTATAGATCCTCTTGTCATCTTCTAGCCTTTGTATTGTTACTGCCTGTTTCCTTGTTATTTTTAAGAGATCTTTCCCTTCACAATCACCCATTGCAAACTTATCTTCAAGTTCTGTTAATCTATCTCTAGTTTCTTTTGGGCAATTTTGCCAGCTTTCGATGGAGTTTTTAATTTCCTGGTAATGTCTTTAAATCTGTTTCATGTATTCTAGGTTTTCTTTATATTCTTCATCGAATGTTTCTCTCCTTTTTCATGTTCCTCTATTCTTCCATCTGTGTCTTCTTGGGAGGTGCTTAGCATTTCTTTTATTAATCTTCTTATATCTTGCTTTACTTGTATTAATATTTCAGTTTTGAGTCCATCTATGATGTCACAAAGATATCTCTATGTCAGCTGATGCCATATCCAATATTACATGTTTCCTGCCCTCCATCTGTTCTGTATTTACCTCTCCTGGACCAATATTCCCTGTGTTGGGGACTGGAGGCTTTTCACTGTTTCTTTCTCTTGTCATGTTTCTGGTTTCTTCCATACAGGTATATGATGGAGGTCCCAGCCCCTTTCCCTGTTGGTTATGGTTCTTCTGAAGCACGCTGGCAAGGGATTTCTACCCTCTCCAGCTTGCTGTTGGTCATTGAGGTGCAAGCAGGGGCAGCATAGGCTGGTACCTCCCCACGGAGCCAGTCAACCAGCAGGAGCTTTTACCACATTAGTGTGTGCCGCATGGACAAAATCAGTTCCGGACAACTTCAGGGACAATTTTGTCCCTGGTTATCAGGTTCTGGCCAGGGGTATGACCCAGCCCAAGCAGATCCCACCAATCTGCTCTGGGCAGGGAGCAAATAGCTGAAGTCACTGCTGTTCCTTGTTCAGGCCTGTCCTGCCTGATTCCAATATATCATCCAGTCGGTGGCCCCTTTCCCGTGGGAAGGTCAAATTCTGAGCACTCAACACAGGTTAGTGCAGGTCTCCATGCCAGCTCTGTTCTCCGTTGGGTTCACCAACCCCCAACTTCAGCGCAATTGTGGCTATGGCAGGGCAGCTAGAGCACTGTGACCACGAGTCTGAGTGGCTCCAGTGAGAGCACCATAGCCACAAATCTGAGTGGCTCCAGTGGTAGCACTGTGACCATGAGTTTGACCAGCTCTTTTACCTTTAGTTTCTTCCTGAGTCGAGAGGATCCATCTCAACCCAGGGAAAATAAGCCCAGGAGGGGTGAGTACAGAGGAGATTGAAGGCAGCGGACATGCAATATCAGACACAGCTTCATCGGAAATAAAGAAATACTTCCGTGACCTCATCAACGAATTTAAATCTGAATTTCTAACTCAGGTGAAGAAAGATATAAGAAGATTAATAAAAGAAATGTTGGGTACTCCTCAAGAAGACACAAATGGAAGAATGGAGGAACCCAGAGAAAGGAGAGAAGCCTTTGATGAAGAATATAAACAAAAACTAGAATACATGAAACAGATCTAAAGAGAATATCAGGACATTAAAAACTCCATTGAAAGCTGGCAAAACTTCTTAAAAGAAACTAAAGACAGACTTTAAAAACTTGAAGATAGGTTTGCAATGTATGATCGCAAAAGGAAGGATCTCTTAAAAATAACAAGGAACCAGGAAGTAACGATACAAAGGCTAGAGGACAACAAGAGGATTTATAACTTAAGAATAAAAAATGTCAATGAAGAAGCAGGGCCAAATACGGATGAAATAAAAAGGCTATTCACAGAAATAATTAAGGAAAACTTCCCAAGCACAGGAAGTGATGTTCACATATATGAGGCATACAGAACTCCAGCCAGCTACAACCAAAACAGATCTACACCCAGACATAAAATAGTCAGGATCCCAGAAATCCATCACAAGAACAGAATATTAAAAGTGGTCAGAGAAAAGAAACAGATTACCTATAAAAGAAAACTCATAAAAATCACAGCAGACTTCTCTGTGCAAACTATCAAATCAAGAAGAACTTGGAGCAAAATACTCCAAGCCCTGAAAGAAATTAACCTCCAACCCAGATTGATGTACCCTACAAAACTGTCTCTCAAAATTAATGGAGAGACAAGATATTTCCACAACAAAGAGGAACTGGGGAATTTGCGACCACCAATCCAACCCTGAAAAGAATATTGAAGGGCATTCTAGAGAGAGAGAAAGAAATCACCAGGATTCCAGGAACAGTGGCAGAAAGGCCTCAATGAAAGGGGCAGACAGTGGAATGAAGGAGAAAAGTAAACAATGACAGAAAAATAGCATAGCAGAGATGAGGCAGAGAAGATTGGCTATATCGCTGTTTTGTGTTGACTGATTTTATTTGAATCTGGTATGCTTGAGGGTGTCAAGTCTGGAAGTAGGGGCAACTACTCTGGGCATGGCAGGATTCAAAAGGATACCCACTCTGGTTTGATTATTAACTGCCTTTGAAGTCCTATAATGTCTCCAATGTTCAGTTTTTATTAATAGTGCTATGTACCGCTGTTTAATTATACTATGCCTGATGATATAGACAATTTTATTGAAAATAACAGGAGACATCATGGTGACAACCATCAATCACCTAGTATTGTGGTTTTATATGTCCTTCTCATTTCATGTTTCTCTAGGAATTTGTATTGTTGACTTGTTTTGATTTGTTTTTCCCTCTAATACAGAAAGGCTAGGTATGCATGTAGAGACTTACACATGTGTAGAACTTCTAAACAGTTTATGAGAATTGATTCTAGTTATTGTAAAAAAAAAAAAAGAGAGAGGAAAGGAAAATATTCTAAAGGATATAACTGCATGTATGTTTGAGTGTACAGGATTAATGACCATAATACTAAATTTTTGTTGGATAGATGAACAGAGCTGATTGCAGTCTCACTGTTTAAATGTCTACTTTGTATGCTTTACTTTTGTAACTTGAACAACTACTTCTAGGAGGAAAATATGTAATTGTCAACTAGTGATTTCTTGCTGGTTTTTGTTTTTGTTTTTTGAAATTTTGTATTATTTCTACTCTCTTTCTGTTTCATTTTTTTCTCTAAATTAAAAAAAAATTTTTTTTTAATTTCAGCACGATGGAAATACTGATGGGGAAACCTTGACAGAACAGAAGACTGAGCTGGAGACTTTCAACAACCAAAGAAAAGGCGAGTTATGCAGCAACTTGAAACACAAAGCATTGACTAATGGTTGTGTTTTACTTAATCTTAAAACATGTGACATAAATAGTTTGCTATTTTATAAATAAATAAATAAATAAATAACCAGTACAAAATATCATGAAGAAATTTTCTTAGAGGACTGGATCTGAAACTCATAAGAGATCATTTACAGCAAAGGAAAAACAAAGCACACTGGCGAGCTGATAGGTGAACAGGCAGGCACCGCACCCTAAAGAACTACTACAGTGATAGGAAAACAAAGAAGATGCTAACTATGCCCTGTGAGAAAGCACAGAACACAGAACTTACGCGCTATCGGTGGAAGTGACACTCGTGAATGGAACATGCAGTTGCTGTGTGTGAGGACTGCCCGGGTCTCGACAGTCGAAGCAAAGCTTATTTCTGTGGTAGAGTTCTGTTTGTGTTTACTCTGTGGTTCACACTGGTTTCTATTTTTGATCTTGTCTTTTAGGTTTTGAAAACAAGTAAACAGCAGATGTGAAAATGTTGATGTCTCCTCTAAATGCACAATAAATATTATGAATTCAATAATTTATTTTGTTAACATTTTATGTTCCTTTTAACCACACACTATATAATATAATAAAAACCTCCTGAGAAAATAGGAAGAACACTTAGATATTAGGTGTGTCCTACAAAAAGACCAGGAAAGTGAAAGATGTGTGCTGTCAGGGCAAGGATTGCCTGTGTACAGAACGCAGTGTTGGCATGTGTGCAGATGCCTTAGGTGTGGTGATTGAGGTAAAGATCTTTTTTGTAGTGTGCTATTGGTATTTTCATTCCAGTTTATATGAGAATTTCTGATGTTCTTTCTTATATTTTGTGCACCAAAAACCAGTCACTATTGAAAATTGTAATGCTTTTTTACAAATAACATATATTGAAAACTCAAAAAATAAATAAAGGTCAGGGATTTAGTTCAGTGGCATAAGCACCTGTCTGGCAAGTACGAGGTTGGTAGTTTGATACCCCCCAAAAAACAAAAAGTAAAAATGTTGAACTACATCAGTAGTCAAGATATTTAAGTTAAAATAACTAATCCTTTTGAGGAATGATGAAACATTTCTAAATTTTTAAAGCGATAAAGGCATTTTCTTTGCTCAAGACCAAGGTACAGGAGACATGATAACTATAATCAGTTTATCACGCCTGCAGAGGTGCCTCACCATGACACTTCAAGAATAAAGGACGCTCCCAGGACTCAGAAGGCTGAGGGAAGGGAAGCTCAAGCTCAAGGCCAGCCTTTGCTACATAACAAGTAAATTCGGCCTGGACTACAGAGCAAGAGCCTGTCTATAAATAAATACGTACATACACACATTACAGGCTAGACTCCAGAAGAGAAATATGTTAGTTAACTATTGCTTGTGACAAGTTATCCCTAAACGTCACAGTTTAAAACAAGCATGTATTTACATACCAGGCGTTCTCTGGGTTTCTTTAGCTCAGGGTCACTCACAAGTCTATACTCAAAGAGGGTGTAAAACCCCAGGGTGACAATGGTGAGTGATTCCAAAGATTCCTGAAACAATGTCTGCCGGTCAGAATTCTCTGCTCCTGGGAATTGGACCCGGTTTTCTACCCAGCTCTCCTTCCTTCCTAATCCTAGGGCCTACCAATTCTCCATCCAATGAGGAGGTGGTTTCTAACTAGTTTCTGCCACTTTATGCCCCAACTTTACTGGAGGCTACAGTTATACTTCTAAACTACTAACTAGTCACAGACTTTGCCACCTGCAGGCAAACTTCTCAGGTATCAATTGGCTGAGTCAAGATAGACCACCAAGGCTGGGGGTTTAGCTCAGCGGCATAAGCACTTGCCTCGCAAGCTTGCAGTCATGAGTTCGATCCCCGGTTAAAAAAAAAAAAAATAGACTACCAGCGACTTCCTCTTAAGAGTTCCTTCTCCTACCGGGCCTGGAAATTCTCATCTTCATACTCTCTGGCCACAGTGCCTTCGGGCATGCCCCAAGTCATCTTTGCCTGCCTTTATTTTCCCACTCGATCTACTAACTCTTCATCAGAAGTTAAGTTTCCCCAGTTCATTTCTCTCCCTGAACCTTGCAATCACCCTTTGATCCATTTCCCTGCTTTTGCCACTCCGGTTTCTTCTCCTACCTCGCCCGGAGTGCTTGCTTTTTAAAATACAAACTCATGTCACCTCTCTGTTTAATGCCTTCCAGTAGCTTTCAGTCGCACTTAGATAATGAACCGTGCCTTTTTTACTGGGCATGCCCTGTGAGGCTCGGCAGGTTTCAAACACAGCACACCCATCCAGCCACAACTCCACCACCACCACCCTCCTGCGAACCCACTGGCCTCCTTGCGCTTGCTCATACCATTACCCTAACATACTCTTGTCTCGAGCTCTCCCGGCCATCACCTAGATGACCCTTCTCTGCCTGCAAGACTCAGCTGAAATCTCTGTCCCAAGGAGGTCCTCCTCGGCATCCGGCTAAGACAGACCTTGCCTGGTTGTCTCCCCTAATGCCCTCGGTTTTATCCCTTCATATGCCTCCCCACATCTTGTTATTAAATGTTTACTTACACTTACTTCTCTCCCTAATATTAGTATGACCAAAGATCAATTTTCTAGTTTAAGGGAGAGTAAATTGGATTCTTTTCCTAAAGATAAAAAGTCTTTTATTTAGAAATAAATGTTTACATAGTAATCCACAGTAAAACTGTGAGCAAAGATTTTTTAATCTCCTCCTTAGCCTTCTCAAGGCCCAGTGGGGAAACAAAGGAAAGGACCCTTAGTCACACAAGGAGTTCAAGTTCCCATTTCTCGCCGTACCTGCCAGAGGCCCACAAATGGGTGATCACAACCTGAGAAGTTGCAGAGCTCAGAAAGCCAGGCCCTTCTGGTCCAGCCAGAGGAGGAAGACAACCTCCAGCAGCAGAGCCCATGGTGCACCTGGTGTGTGCCAGCCGTACTCCTTATCATCGCCTGTCTGGGGAATGGGCCTCTTACAGGTCACAGTAATCACGAGTGCTACTGGGAGTCAAGTGACTATACTGGCAGCTTACATAAACTGACCAGGTATTTAGGAAGCCACTGTGCCATATCAAGGATATCCATACCCTCTAGTTAAATAAACTGCTCAGTCAAATTAACAGCCTCCTAAGTAATTTTTTTTTTTTTTTTGAGACAGGATCTTGCTGTGCAGCCCAGGCTGGTCTCAAGCTTATGTCAATTCTCCTGCCTTAGCCTCCCAAGTGTTGGGGCTACAGACATGTACCACCACATCCAACTAATCAATATTTTAAAACAGATATCAGAAATGCAGTCACTCATCTTTTCAAACACAGCATTGGCTCCTAGAATCATATCATTTATATTGAACTCAAGTTATAGTGACCAGTTTTTATATTGAAGGCCTATAGGTTTTACTCTGCCTAGAGAATAGTGTGGTGACCAAAAATAGTAGGACTGCAAACTAATTTTACCCTCAGCATCCCAAGGTCCCCTCACCATGACTTGCCAATGGGGTATAAGCCCTGCGAGAGCAGGTAGTCCTACTGGTTTCATTTACCACTCAGTCATCCTTGGTGTATAGTACAGTGCCTAGTAGGGCTCAAAAGCACATGTTAAATTCATGTTTAATTAATTAAAAGTTCCTCATCCTCCACAATCCAAGTCACCCTTCAAGTCTCAGCCCTACATAACTTGCCCAGAAGCATATTCCCTCATGGTCATGTCCTAAAGGTTTGCACTGAGAATGTTCAAGTTCTCATCCTTAATGTGACACCACTTGAACATGGAGCCTTTGAGAAAGTTTAGATGAAATCATAAAGGAATCCTTATGATAGGAGTAGTGCCTTTATGAAACAAAGAAAGAGACCAGAAACCTTTCAGATTCTGGTATGTAAGGATAAGGTAAGAAGGTGGCAATTGGCAAACCAAGAAACATGGCCTCACTAGACAACAAACAAGAATCAAAAGTAAATCATTGTTGTTTAAGATATCTAGTCTGGTATTTTATTAATAGCAGCCCAAGCAGACTAAGACACATTTCCTTCAGTCTGGGTCAAAATTTCCTATGAACTCCACTTCAGAATGCTAGTTACATGGTAATTGTGTGATTGTTTCTACTGTCTTTCTTTCCAAAATTAATCTGCCTCTGTAGGTCCAACATCTAGAGGAGAACAATAGGCATTCGATAACAGTGGGTTGAATGCTATAATGTGCTTCTTTGTTATAATTAAATTTCATTAGAAGTTTCTTGCTTCTTGGGCAAAACTAAGTAAACTTATAATCCTGATGCTGAAAAAAAAAAAAAAAACAAGAGGTAAGGGATCTTCCTAGGTCCCTGTTAGCATTACCCTGATAGTAATGAATCTCAAGGGAAGTACAGTTCATTCCAACAAGAGAAGAGTTGAGAATCTCAGATGGGTTCAGTTTGAGCTTTGTATCTTTGTGTATCTCTGAGTCTCCATGGAGACAAAAGAACCCCAAATATCCAGTCTATCTTCCAGTTCCACAGAGACTAAGAGACTACCAAGAACATTTTACCTCCAGAATCTTCTACATGTGGACACCATGGACCTGGAAGGCATCTATCATTAGCCAGAAGACTCCTAAGCACAAGTGAAGTAAGTTATATGAATTTGCATCCACTGAGGTCCATCCATCCTTTACTATAGGGGAGATAGAAGGACAATTAATTAGATGTCTACATAGATTTCCCTAAGAAAGTGGTCCAGCAAGTGACACTGTAGAACAAGAGCCATAGCAGCCTCTTTAGAAACTGGTGGACCCAGAAGCTCTGGCAAACGTCCAGAGACAGCTCGTTTCTGCCATGATCTGGGCCTATGTCAGTGAAAAGTCAGGAAGCAGTGTTGAGCAGAGTTCAGTTGTTGGAAGACAAAAAGGTTTGTTGATATGTGCAGTGCAAAGAGGACAGGCCCTGCCTGTGTCCCTGATCTGCAGACCGTGTTACAGTTGTGGAGCTTCCTTTGTTCTCAAAGCCTCCTGATTCCTACAGAGGTGTAATCTTCAGGCAGTGACACAGATCCAGCGGCTTCCTTTGAAAACCGGGGATCTATGTCATCAGAATTGCCTGGTCCTCTGCTGCCTTGTGAGATAACTCGCCTGCTGCACCCTTTGGCAAGAGAACGAGAATCTGGTTCTTCTGGACACTGTGCCTGGAATCTGTCGTTCGCTCTCAGGAATCCACTGACAGGCAATGGCACAGCTGACGTCTTGACCTTTTCATCATTCTAAGTATCCTGACTCGTGAAGCCCATGAGTCACAGAATCCCACAGTTTTTCTTATCTCAGGGACAGTTGCTTGTTTGTACTCCACTCCTAAACCAAATTAGCTCACAATGTCTTTTCTTCCAATACTGGGGATTGAACCTGGGAATGTTCTGCCACTGAGCTACATCCTCAGCCCTTTCTATGTTTTATTTCAAGACAGGGTCTTACTAAACTGCCCAGGCAAGATCTGAACTTGCAATTCTCTTGCCTCAGCCTCCTTCAGTGCTAAGATTAGAGCCATGTGCCACCACGTCCATGTTGTCTATTTTTTTGTCTAATTTGGGGCTTAAGCCATACAAGTAATAATGAAAAGAGGTAAGAAAAATCACCCACAGCCCTCTCAACTTTGCACAGCAATTATGTTCACTTCTCATGTTACTATCTAGTCCTTCTCTATATAAATATATATTTTATTTTTCTATAATGTATCATGTTGCCATTTCTCTGATTCAACCCTATGATACTAGTTCCTGCTCTGACCTTGGATGGGTCAGCTTTGCCATGCCAAAGCTCGCTTAACCTGTCATTTCTATAAAGGTGACTCAGAGACAAAATAGCCTCCTTCTTTATCCAGATCTTAAAGTAAAATAGTAAGCAATGTAACCTAAAAATAATCATCTAAACAATGGATGTATTTCCTTGAAATTGAATACATGAACAACTCTGAACATCAGCATTTGCTATTATTACTTTGTATTACTGAGGAAATTACCCAAAAGCATTGAACACAATATCTAATCCTCAAAAGCACTTTTTTATCTCTACATGTCAGTTTCATAATAAACGTATTCCTCAACAAGTATCCTCCAAATAATAAAAATCAGCTGGCAATAGCATGGCAAAAATCGTGATAGTAATATGAGGGAAGAAAATGGGTACAAATAACATAATATCTGAGAATATATATGTAAACCGGTAAATATTTTATATTTACTGAATATAAAAACTACAATAGAAACATCAAAATTATGCACGTGTGAGCATATGTGTATGTGAGCGTGTGTGTGTGTGTATGCATATTGCTTGAGGTGGGGTCAGTCCCAAGCTCTTGTACATGCTAGGCAAGTGCTCTGTCACTGAGCTGTAACTCTAGCTTACATCAAAATCTTAATAGAGTTATCCCTGTGATCAGGGATATAGCTCAGCAGCACTGTGCCCGCCTGGCAAGTTCAAGGTCATGAGTTTGGGTCCTGGTACCAAAAAAAAAAAAAAAAAACAGAGAGTAAAGGATAGAGAGAAATTACTTTTGTGGTGCCGCAGGAATTCTTTTTACTCTTTTTCCTATATATTTCTGAAACTTTCCATAATGAACTAATAACATTTACTATTTAATATTATTTTTGGTTTTTGAGAGAAGGTGTCACTGTGTAATGCAGACTAGTCTTAAGTTCACTATGTAGTCCAGACTGGCCTCAGGCTCATGGCAATCCTCCTGCCTCAGCCTCTCAAGTGCTGGGATTACAGACTGTGCCACCACACCTGGCTATTTTTCTAATTTTAAAAACTTTTTTTTAAATACTTATCATGGGTTGGGAGTATAGCTCACTGATAGATGCTTACTTAGCATGCATGAGGCTCATGGTTCAATCCCCAATATTAAGAAAATATGTCACCCCCCAAACCCAATATCTTTTCTTTAACTGGAATCCTTACTTACTATTATTATCCTGTTAGAGTCTCAGCCACAAAGGGAAAAATAAAAATAACCAACAGTATGCAAGTGCTCACTCTGGGATCAGCCCTAGGTTAAGTGTTGCTTATGCATTACCCACTGAAGTCCTGCAAGAACACTTTACACAGGATACTGCTGCTACCTCCAGGTAAGCTTGGTGAGGTTAGACCACTGGCCACCAGAAAAGTTAATAAGAAATGTAGCATGGATGCAGTCACAACCTTTGAGCTCAAACGCCTTCAGTAACAACCTCCATGTGAGCATTCTAGCAACACTTTCAATAGAAATCTGTGATACGACAACAGCAGGGTTTACATAAAATATCTTAATGACTTGTAAGATCCCTTGTGCATCCCTTGGATGAATGTAAGAGAAAATATAATCTAAGAAAATGAAAGGGATTTGGAGAGAATGGAAGAAACAATAGATAAACACATCACCTTCCAAAATAATTTCAAAAAATTGAATGAAATTAGATCAAAGTATATGACTTGTTACTGACTCAGGGAGGGGTTTGGACGATCAGCATAAGGAAGGAGAAAAAGAGGGAAATAGAAATAAAGGATTTCTTCACCCCAAACTGTGATGCTCATGCCTTTTATCTTGAAGTTGTAGGTTGTCCTCAGATCCTAGAAGATCCTGACTCCTGATCCTCCAAACTCCGCTGATCAGACGTCACAGGCAGAGCTCAGAGGAGCCATGGGGAACCGCACCACAGTCACGGAGTTTGTCCTGCTGGGCCTCTCAGATGCCTGTGAGCTGCAGATGCTCATCTTCCTGGGGCTGCTCCTCACCTACCTCCTCACGCTGCTGGGGAACCTCCTCAT
>PVLA01018449.1:0-14510 GCA_004027455.1 Hydrochoerus hydrochaeris | reverse complement strand
TAGTTTTGTAGGGTACATCAATCTGGGTTGGAAATTGTTTTCTTTCAGGACTTTACTCTCTCTGTGGGCTTTGATTCTCACTTTTTCTTCCTGGGTCCAGGGGACCCACTTCCTCCTTCTTGTCTTCCTCATGATGCAATATTCTAGCATCTGGACTGTTTCTGTCAGAGAGGCTGTTTACTCTGCTGCTTACTTTTCCGCCATCTTCCCTGAAACCTCCAAGATCCAAACATTTGCATCACCCTAGGAGTCTCAAATCCTTTTATAATTGTGATGTATTCTTTTTTCTCTGAGGGAAAAGGTCAAGGCCTTGTAGCTCAGAGTTAAATATATGTTTCCTATAAAGACTTGCTTAATATATAGACACAGTGTAGTGTGCCCAAACATCCTACATTTACCAGGATTGAAGGGGGTTCCTAAAACATGGGACTACCAATGGCAAAACTGGACACCTGGGAGGACTCATCCCAACTGTTGCCTGAAGTTGCCAAGTACTTTCAGCAAGTTAACTCCTCAAAATGACCCTAAGTGATAGATAAGATTATCATTCTAATGGAGAATAAGGATGCTGAAAGCTTAAATACCTTGGCCAAATTTGCACACTTAACTGATGGATATAGGAATTGAAAAAGGAGATACCCCCGTCCTCCGCATTATCTTTTCTATCATTATTGTTAAGTGGATTGTTCAGAGTAAGAAATGACCCCATCCATATTTACCTCCGCCTATCCAGAGATAGAAGTAAAGTTTGGGAAATGACCACATGAAAGTAAGATCTAAAGGTTATTAAGGGACAATGATAAAACTACCTACATTTTTGAGCTCAAAAGTTAGAGACTATTGTAATTTAATGCGTAATCAGGAATGGGAAAAATCTGACATGTTGATGTACATATACACGAACCCTCTGTATCCACGGTCCAAGTCCATCAGAGCAAAAGTAATTACAGGTAAAATTGTACAGACTTTTTTCCTTATTACTCTGTAAATAAAATATAATAATTATTTACATATAGAATTTAAATGTATTAGATATTATAAGGCATTTAGGATGATTTAAGGTACATGGAAGCATGTACTTAGGTTATGTCCAAATGGCACATTTTATTAGGAACTCAAGCACTCTAGAATTGTGGTATCTGTGAGAGGGTCTGGAACCCTCTATGGTGATACAAAGGACCAACTGTATGTAATTCCAAAACATGGCTAATTAGAAGAACAAATCAAAAGCCATGTTTAATTTGCAACTTTTTCTCAAAAGTTATTGGAGAAAACCTTACAAGCAAGATGGCAGTATTTTAATTCATGACTTCACAGCCACAAACTGACTCAACAATGGCCAACAGTTCTGTCCTATACTCAGTCTCTGAGATGACCATCCAGATCTCATTGGTACTCGAATCTCCTTCAACCCTCTTCTGACTTATGACACAGAAAAGTCTCTTGGCTTTGGCAAGGGTTCATCCCCCTTTGATCCTCTTCATCTGAACTATCTACTTCTTTTGCATTTTGGCTGTTTTCATTCACACATGCCTCTCCAGTTGCTCCCATTTCTCATTCTTCTTCCCACCCATGGTTCTCAAGTGAGTTGTTCCTGCTCACCCCCTCTGCACTTTGACCCTCCATCATCTTACTTCTATTCTAGAAACGCCATCACTGTTTGAATAGTTTTAGTCAAGCTCACCTCGGCTTTGTGTTTTGCTGACTCTCTCTGATATTATCTTCACTGCAGCTGATCTTTCTTCTACTACTTCGACAGCCCATGCTCCCCCATCCTAGAAAGTCTTCTGTCTTGGCTTCTGAAACACCATTGTCCTACTTGGCTGGCAATTCCTTTTCAGCTACTTAGCTGTTTCCTCTTTTGCTTGACCTTTAGATAGATGTTAGATTCCTTAGCACTGGGCCTTTTCCAGTCTCTTAACCCTCTAAATTGTGGCATATACCTGCATGGACTTTAATGTCATCCTTAATTTAGTTCTCCAACACTTTAAGTAGTGATGATATTTGTCTAACTTTCCAGATGGCAGGTCTGCTTTGAAGTCTAACACATTTAACACTTCAAAAATGAAGCTCTCAATGCTGCATTCCACCTTCACACAGCCCAACCTTTCCCTCATCTCTTCATAATTTCACCACTGTCTACCTGGTCGCTCAAGTAAGAAATGCAGAAGTCATCCTTGAATCTTCTCTTTCCTTCCTTTTAACTCACAGTCTGACTTTAATTCCTGTAATCTTTCTCTAAAAGCTATCTAAAATCTAGCCAAGAATGTATCAGCCAGGCATGTAACCTCAGATTTCTGGAGGCTAAGCCAGGAGGATCACTGTAAATTTGAGGCTAGCCTGGTCTACATAATGAGGTCAAGGTCAACCTAACCTATATAGCTAGACCTTGTCTTAAGTCAAATAAAATAAATCTCAAATCCTTTCATTATTTTGCATCTCTCTCCAAGGCACCATCATCCTTATTTGTCTCCTCATTTCTTTATTCCTGTTTCTAATGTACACTCCAGTTAGCAGTCTAAGTGTAATTAAGACTTAAGTGAGATCATATTTCTGTCCTTCAGTTTCTTTCAGGTCTTAGTATAAAATCCAAACTCTTAACTATGGCTGAGAAAGTTCTGTTAGGACAGTGATCCTCAATTTTTTGGCACCAAGGACTAGTTTCATGAAGGACAATTTTTTCATGGTTGGGGACCTCAAGGTTAGTTTTGGGATCATTCAAGAATTTATTGAATGCTTTGTTTCTATTATTATTATATAAGGTAATTATGGTGAGGTAATTATACAACTCACTGTAATGCACAGTTGGAGCTCTGAGCTTGATTTTCTGCCCCTAGGTAGTCCCATGAGGTGGAAATGCATAATGTGACAGCTGTGTGTTGCTTATCTCCAGTCTGCTCAACTATCTTATTTTGGTTGCTGTCACTACAGAAAACCCTGCTTTACATATGTTAGAAATGGGGGCAGGATTTTCAGCATTTTGTGATAATCTCAGGATATTCCAATTTCAATTTAATCTAGAATGTATGGAGAACTGAAGTTATTACCAATATAATTTTGTTACTTTATTTGGTTTTTGAGTTGATTTTCTTTTCTTTTCTTTTTTTTTTAATAAGAGTTCTCGCTATGTAGCGTAATATGGCTTTGAACTCACTTATGTACCCCAGACTGGCCTCGAACTCATGGTAATCCTCCTGCCTCAGCCTCCCCAGTGCTGGGGTTACAGGTGTGAACCACTATGCCTAGCTCAAACATACTTTTAAGGACACTGTCATTTGCAAAGTCAAGCAACTGAACCTCTTCTAGCATAGACAAAGTCAACTGACCTGACTAATTCACACATGGGTCCCAGATCTATTATTTCTCAAATTTGGGCTATTTTGTATTTGGGAAGTAATACTAAAACTCCTTGGAAAGTTGAGATAAGTGACCATGCAGCAGCTGGTGGGAAGAAGCTCCTGACTCAATCTCTTGCAAAATATCTATCTGTTCATGTTTGAAAAGTGTCAAAAATTCTGACATTCACAAGATGCTCCTAGAGTTCAGTTTAGCTTTGAATGCATCCACTTTCTCTGCTGACTAGAACACAGTTATCATTCTCCCCTGAGGTGGCAAACTGAGTTTATTGAGCAAATTGCATATATCTCATAAGTAAGCAATCTTTGTGACCCATTCTGTGTCACTGAATTGTGCTGCCAGTGGTGCTGATTTTTAAAAGACATCTCTGGAATAGCTTTTATAATTCAAAAGCTCTGGCCAGTGATCTACATTTATAAAGCAATCCTAGTCCTGCGTATAAGAGAAAATGTATGAGCTAAGGTAAGGAAGGGGTAAAGATTTCCGTTTCCATAAAAAGAAAAAGACAGCATGAAAGCATTCTTTTCTGTGCTATTCAAAATCTAGTTGCCTGCAGATCTGCTCTATCCTTATTGCTGTCTATGATAATAATTTTCCTTGGTTATTGGTCTTCCTTGTTACGTTCTGACTTCCTTGAAGGAAAAACAAGAATCTTTGCATTTGTAATGCTATATTCCTGCTTGAATATGCAATACAGCCACCATATACCTGTCTACCCAACCAGTATACAAGTATCTATCACCAGCCTAGCCAAGTAATGTGCTAGGACCCTGAGATAAAATATGTTACAGTTTACTTACTAAATAATGGTTATAAAGACAGAGCTCTCTCTCTCTGTCTCTCTCTCTCTCTCTCTCTCCCTCTCTCTGTAGCACTGGAGAAATATTTTATTTTGTTAAATTGCCCATGTTGGTCTCAAACTCTACCTCTTAGTCTCTCCAGTGTTTGGATTACAAGGACGTACCACCTTGTCCAGCCTGTTTTTTCTTTTCTTTTATAAAAATCTCCCTCATTAAAATGTAAGCACTATAAAGTTAGGTCTTTTTTATTTTAATGAGAAAAAAGAAAAAAAATGGAAAAAGCAAGAAGCAAACAAACCTGGAAAATAACAACAAAAACAAAATGACAAAAAACAAAAAAACAATAGCTATGCAGGTTTTCAAAAGATGATAGGAACCTAACAATGGTTGTTATACATCATCTTGTTCAAAATATTTGCTCAGTTACCCAGATACATGTGTAAAACAAAACAATTAGATGGAACAAAACATTGGATTTCAAAAACAAGACAAAAGGAGATCCCATCCCCTACGGTTACCACAACACACACTGCCAACCTCCAAATAGATGTCAGACCACCAAGTCAATCAAACAATACAAGCATCCAGCTATTCCTTTCACTCAGTTGCTGTCATCGCACCTGAGTTGCTCTGAATCAGTCAGTTGTTTGGGGTGGGGATTCTCTTCTGGTTTCCCATCCCGTGCACCAGCTGGCTTATGGGAAGGCGTGGTTTATCTTCTTGCTGAGCCTCTTCTTGATCTTCACGGCGGAGCTTGGCTCACGGGAGTGCTGAAGGTCTTATAATTCATCTTTGTGTCCCCAGGTGGCAAACTGTCAGCCACAGGAAATGTGTCCTATAGTATTTATCAATTAAGAACAATGCATCTTTATTCCTTTTTAACATAGTGCATATAAGAAACTAAGATGCACATTGAGAATTTCCTTTAATTCATTTTAGGACCATATTTTCCTAAAACGAACAAACAAACAAACAAACAAACAAAAAACGTTTTGTTTCCAGTGAGCCTGTTTTATTTCTTGTTTATCTGTAAAAGTACTTTGTATAACCTTTCTTCTCCTTTTACATAGGGTACTCTCACAGGAAAAAGAACTTACAGGATGCAAGGTGAGAATTATGGGATCGGGGAGCAGGGAATCTTGGAGGCCTGTGGTCTAATCAGGCTTTCATGTTTACTCAGAGAAGCTCTGACCTAGGTTTTGGGAGCTAAACTCACACTTCTTTTATGTCCTAGGCCAGTGGTGGTGAACTGATGGCACGTGTGCCACAGTGGGCTATTTGCATCACTAGAAACTCTAAAAGGTTCGCCATCTAAAAGGTGTGCCTATGTCTTAGTCACTTTGATCCTTGCTGAGACCCTCTGTTGAAACTTAAAGGGAGTTAACTTATGTTTTCAATTTTCACAAGTGGTCTCCCAACTCCAAGGCAGGGAGGTGGTGGTAGAAGGCTCTGGAGGAGAGCTGCTCATATCATGCACCAGGAAACATCACACATTAGGGACTCCTCCTCTGCACCCTACAACATACTCAGCTCTGACTCTCATGATCCTTCCAAAAGCCCCACCTCTAACACAAGGGGAATGTTCTAGATTAGAACTGTAACAGCCTAATTCTGAAATGAAAATTCAGCACGTTGCTTCTTTAGTTTTTCAGTTATAGAATTTATATCCCCATTAATGATAAATACTTAAAAATACTTTTTACCACTACATTAACACTTTCAGGGAAGTAAATATCCACTTTCCAGGGTTTGGGCTACACACTTGGTTACCAAAGTTAACAAGAAAACCAGAATCTATTCTCAGAGTTCTTATAGCCAAAACCAGTCAGTTTTATCTCTAATTGAATATTAGGATCATCTGAGCACTCATGTGCAGTATGAAGGGTTAACTCAAGAGCAACTGAATCAGAATCTCTGGGTTGATATCTGAGCAAATAGTTTATTAAAAACTCTCAGGTGATTTGTGTGTGTGTGTGTGTGTGTGTGTGTGTGGTCCTGGGGATTGAACCTGGGGCTTCACATGTGCTAGGCAAGTGCTTTGCCACTAAGCTACACCTCCAGCGTTTTAATTTTGTTTTGAGACACTGTTTGGCTAAGTTGCCCAGGGAAGCTTTGAACTTGTGGTCCTCTTGCCTCAGCTTTCTGAGTAGCTGGAATTATAAGATGTAGTACAGAGCCTGACTCTTGAGGTGACTGTAATACGGAACCAGGGCTGAGAAGCACAGGTCTGTTATAGGCCACTGTCATAATCTCCATGCCTTACTCTCTATATATATTCCTTTCAAATAAGCAGAGCTTATAAATGATTATATTTTATTTTTTTCTGACATTTGATACAGGGGAATGCAATATATTTTGGAAAAAATGCTACTGAATCCTATTATATAAATCATTTTAGACTAAGTAAAATATGGTGTATTAGCTGGCCATGGTGGCACATGCCTGTGATTCCAGCATTCTTGAGGCTGAGGCAGGAGCATTGCCGTAAGTTCAAGGTCAGCCTGGGCTACCTAGTGAGTTTAAGCCCAGCCACCACTACATAGCAAAACCCTGTCTCAAACAAACAAAATGTCATATTACAAACACGAAATAATGTGCAGTAAAAAAGTGAGGTCAGATAAAATATTGAATTACAGTGTCAGTATTCTTCATTAGAGTTAAAATATGAAAATATGATACTACTGACAGGTAACATTGATAGGCATTTATTAATCTCTCATTTTTAAAATTATGTAGTTTATATTCATCTCTACCTCTAAATTGTTAACTCTGCATGCAAACAGGAACTGACAACAGTACCTCCATGATAGTCCCCAATAAATATTAATAATATATATAAATATATATTTATATACATAATGTGGAGAGAGAGAGAGAGCGAGATCTGATCCCTGGGCCTTACACCTGATAGGTAAGCACTCTACCAGAGCAATAACCCCAGCCATATTCAGGTTTTTCTTTTTTGATTTTCAGACAGGCTCCCATTAAGTTGCCTAGGCTGGGCCCCAACTTTTGATCTTACTGCCTCAGCCTCCCAAGTAGCTGCAATTACAGGTGTGTGCCACCAGCCTGGGAGTAACCAATATAAATACATGAATTAATGAGTATTTCTCACAGTAGGTCTGTGAGGCAAGGCTGTCATTATTCCCATTTTATAGATGAGGATGCTGAGACACAAAGTTTACTAATATAGAGTACCAGTGGGATTTTTGTGTTCTGTTCACTGCTGTTATTTTCAGGTATATAAAATCATGTGTGACACACTAAACATTTCTTGAATGAAAATAGAAAACAACACAATTTACCCAAGTTACAGAAGACAATATTCAAACTCAAGCCTGATTAGATCTGTAACATTCATTTCCTTTTCCTTTGTGAAATTGTTGAAGGCCATGGAAGAATTGCCATGACAATAACACACAATACACAGAACCACAACAGTACAAGACCAATAGAACCCTTCACTAAACTCCTCATTTGGGAATGGCATGTTGGCTTTATCTGTTTCTCTATATGGACTATGGTCTTTGCTGAACCATTTGTAAGGAAGTTACAGACATCCTAACACTTCGTCTCGACTTCTCAGCCTGTGATTTCTGAGAAAAAAAAATGCACTTTTTATACCTAAGAAAATTAAGATTAGTTCAAATTTTCTTAGCTCTTCACCAAATTATTCTTCCCCCAGTTGGCATCCCACTGAGGATCGCACACTGCCTTTGTCTGCTGCCTGTTCAGATAAACCTGTTCTTCTAGTCCTAGTCCACAAGTGTGTCACTTGGGAAATGCTTAAGTCAACTGCAGTATTTTGTTTTCACAGCCTCATCACTCTGGCCAGCCGTCTTCCCTCCGGATTTGAAAATGCAGGGGCAGAAGGGATTCGCTCACAGGAGAACATCTACATCATTGAGGAGAACGTCTACACCACTGAGAATGTCTACACCACTGAGAACGTCTACACCACTGAGAATGTCTACACCACTGAGGAGAATGTCTACACCACTGAGGAGAACGTCTACACCACTGAGGAGAACATCTACGAAATGGAGGATTCCAATGACCACTACTGCTCTGTCAGCAGCAGGCAGCCAGAGTGATTACCTCTGGCTTTTTCATGCTGTTGGTTTCAGTCCCTTCACTGCTCACCTTAGTATTGTCCTATTCAAAACAGATACGTAACTGGTTTTACAGATTCTACCCACAGCCTCCTAAAAGGATATCTCCATTGTCAGAACATAATGAGCTCACATGGGGAATCAACAGTGACCTCTGCTAAATGTAGGCATACGATTACCTCTGTTTCCCAGCTGCCATGGCTACCCAACCCAGGGACTGCTTACTGTGGGCTTTAGAGCTTAAAAGTACTTTTACAGAGATTAAGAAGTCTTTGTTTCATCAGGGTTTGAACCTAAGGTTCTGTTCTTAAACACATTTAAAAAAAATTTATTTTGAGACAGATTGTTGCTAAGTCACTAAATTGTCCAGACTGGGATCAAACTCATGATCTTTCTGCCTCAGTCTCCCTGAGTGTTGGTATCAAAGGCATATGCCATGTGCCTGACTAGGAATTCTTGATATGAGGTCTGTGGACCTCCAGGGAAGTCAGGTACATGATGCTATACAGCTCCTGAAAATAAGGAAAATTGTGTGCCGAGATCTATGCATTTTTTTTTTGTATTAAAAATCCTAAAGGGACCATTGATTTTCATAAGGTCTGTGATCCTTAAAGAGTTAAGCAGGACCACATCAGGACCCTGTGCTCTTAAACTCCCTTCTGAGTCTCAAAGCTCAAACTTATTTGAATACTGAGTCTTCCAGTGTGAGCCCCGCTGTGCAGCTCTTTCCACCTCTATTAAGAAGCATGTTCAGTCTGTGGTGTGGACAGAGCTCCTGGGGACAGGAAAGCACCCCTTGTGTTTGTGGCCAAGTTGTGTTTGCATCCTCATGGGGAAGTAGCTCCTCTGCTCCCCCCTCCCCCTCTTGTCCTCTACCCTTCTCTTCCTCTTTTTATGTTTTTCCTTCCTTTTGTGCCAAAGCAATGTTTTTCACAAAAGAACCAACCAGTCACTGGGTACACATTTTTCCTGATGGGAAGCGGGCAGAGGCCCCCAGGGCTGTCAACATCAGTTCCCTAGAAGGAAGACAGCAGTCCCTATGTGTAAATCTCCAGATGATAGAACTAGGTTTGTGTGCTTTTTGCTCATTCTCCAGTGTTGGCCTGGATCTCACGCATAGCAGAAACTGACTAATTCTCTTCAGAATTAAGACTTAAGTAAGCAGGGTAGCTTCCCCGAAAGACGTTTCCATGGAAGAGCTCAAGAAGAGGCTGACTCTTCACAAGCGCCCACTTCTGCTCTTACTCAGCTGCAGTGGTCTTGGTTTCCAACATCGCTTCCCTCTTGAGGTCCCTGGCAGGCTAGAACTCTTTTGCCTGCTCCCCTCTTTCTGCGACCTCCTTAGCTCATGAACAATAAATCAGCACTGTGGCCCTGTCACTGCCTGAACACTACACCCCTCCAGCCAAGGGCTCCATTGCTACACAGTTGCTCTCAGGAAACTCTGGTCCTCTGGGATGAGACTCCTACTTGTTTCCAGCCCCCTGGCCATCTGTGTATGAATTTCGATGTGTGGGCTGCATCCATGTATTGTGGAGGGCACTGGCTTTCTCGAGAATGCTATGTAAGGGAGATCATTTTATAAAGTCACCCATCGGGGACCTAGCCAAGATCTCTGCCTGTATGAGGGGTAGAGTTAAAGGGTGAAATAAGAAAAAGACAATGGTACAATTCAAAAAAGCTAAGTGGTGCTGGGCATGGTGTCATACACCTGTAACCCCAGCACTTGACAGGCTGAGGCAGGAGAAGTTTGAGTTTAGCCTGGACTATATAGCTAGCCTGAACTACAGTCACTGGCAAGACCATGTCTCAAAAACTTGAAAAAAAATTAAATAAAAAGAACTAAGTGGTTTTATTTACTTTAGTGTTATTGTTAATTTGAAAAATACTTTTTAAGTGGTTACCATGTGCTAGGCTTTTTGGTGCTAGGGCCATGGGTGCCTCACTAGCTCCATGAAATATCTAGTTGATCTGACTTTCCATGCAGAATGCGGTTCATGTCCATTCATCCGTTCAGTGAAGATTCATTAACCACTTCTTTCTGCCAAACACTGTGTCTTAAGATTGGAACCTATTGGTGAATGAAAGCGGAGAATCCCTGCTCTCATGGAGTATATACTCCTTGTCAGAGGAAAATGCTAAATTAAATCAAAAGAAAAAAGTTACAGAATTGTATATATAATCGGAAAGGGATTTCTATTTTAAAAATGTGGAATGGATGGGCACGGCGATGCACCCCTGTAATCCTCACACTCAGGAGGCTGAAGCAAGAGGGTCACTACGAATTTCAAGCCAGCAGGGCTACATAGTGAGTTCAGTGGCAGCCTGACCTCTACAGCATGACTGTCTGAAAAACACAAAGTGAAACCAAACCAAACCACCCCAAGATAATATGGCTCCAGCATGGAGACAAAAGTTTGAGGTAGACCTTCACTTTTTTCCTTCAGCATGTTTCTGTGTGAGTTTAAACTATTTTTTCCATTTTATTTTGCAATAAATATTTAAATTTAAGCATGGCAGCAGTGTTTCCCTCTCTTCTCTACCCTATAGAAGAAAATGAAGACTTGGATAGGTTATGGTCAAAGTCAAGGTTAGCGGTAGAATGTAGCATTATGTCAAGACTGGAACTTGGTTTTCAAGATAGGATTCATTGTACATTAAACACTTGGAATGGAGAAGGTGGCACAGAACGGGTGTGGGAGAAGTTCCTATAAAGAGCCTACAATCTTGGAAGTTGTAATATAAAGAATTAAAAATAGCTGGGCATGTTGGGGAACACCTGTGATCTCAGCACCAAGGAGGCTAAGGCAGGAGGGCCGCTGTGAGTTTGAGGCCAGCCTAGGCTACACAGCATCACTGGTCAGTCATGGAATATGGAACTGGAAAGGTATGAATCTTTCCTAAATCCCAATGTAATTTCTAAAAATACTCATTTTTAAGAACCAAAGCCAGAAGAGGCGGTACACATGTGTAATCCCAGCACTTGAGAGGCTGAGGCACTCAGAGTTCAAAAAGCCAGCCTGCATTTGAGAGATTCAATGGCCAGCCTGGGCTGCATAAGGAGACCCTGACTTAAAATAATAATAGTAACAACAACAACAACAACAAATTTTAACTCTCCCCTTCCCAAACCATAAGCTCAATAACCCTATATTTTTTATAAGTTAACCAGTCTGTGTGAATATATAAGTACTGGATAAGCTGGAGAATTATATATTATATTATATACTAGCTTTTTGGTTTATATCTCCAAGAAAAAAATAAAGCTTTGTTATTAGTTTTATTGGTTTCATATAGAACACGACATTTTGAAGTACTTTAAAACTTTAAGAAGTTCCAGATAATTGTCTACATTTTTTTAAAAAAAGCACTTATTTTGTAAGGAGCTAAATGTTATTTCTGATTGTATAAACTATGTCACTGACATATTTGGCATTTAAATGATGCCTGAATCTAAATATTGTTTAAGAAATCACTGCTCGGAAGCCATGAAAGAGCATCCTAGCAATTACCTGCTGTGATCTAGGTTTTATAATATGTTACTCTCTATAAAGTGTAAGGCTTTACTTTTTTGTGTTTTACAGTTGTAATCTTAATTATAATAATTAATAATTATAATACTTTATAGATTAAAAACATAACAAATTTTAAGAAACAATAGTAGGAATCCAAGTAAAAACTATAGTTTAGCCAGGCATGGTGGCAAACGCCTGTAATCTAGTACTCAGGAGGCTGAGGCCAGAGGAAGGCCACAAATTCTAGGTCAGCCTGTGCTACCTAGTGAGTTCAGGGCCAGCCGGAACTATGTAGCAAGATCCTATCTCAAAAAACAAAGCAAAACAAATAGTTTAGAGGGTAGTATTGTACTCATTTCACAGTTTTGATAAATGTAAATGATGTACAAGTAGTTAATATAGAGGTGTATCAGCTGTATAATCTTTCTGTTCATTTCAAATTATTTCAAAATTTAGAAAGTTAAAAGCCAACAATAAATGAAATGTCATCAAATGAGATAACTCTTTTTCATCATGATGATTATGTTATAGGCAGCTGAGTTAGATAGAAATACTATAAGCAGTCAGACAGGGCTGGACCCTCAATGAGACAGTGCAGAAGACCAGAAAATCTTGCAGCTGTGGGGGAAAACAAACACTTCCTGCTGCCCAGATCTCAAAAGACAAAACAAATGCAGCCACAGCCTAAGTATACACATCAGGGACTGATATTCTAAATCTTCTATTCTTGAAGAAGCCAGAAGGAGCCACTAATCCAAATAAGGGAAATGCTAGATATCAAATTGAGTTTGTGTTCTGTGAAGTTGAAGAAGGAATTCTGTTTTGCTTTGTTTTTGTATTTTTTGGGGCACTATGTGTGCAGGCTGGCCTTGAACTCACTATGTAGCCATGGCTGGCTGCCTCAGCCTCCCAAGTGCTGGGATTACAGGTGTGTCCACCATGCCCTGCTGCAGAATGAATTCTAAGGAACCACAGTGGTTAAGAGGAGTGACATTTACTGTGGAAAAGGAATGGGGAGTAGGAATACTTGAGAGACAGGAGGGGTACCCAACGGGTGTGTACCATGTGGGTCAAAATGACTAAACAATGAGATTTCAAGTATAGTCACTTAGGTAATATTGGCTCAGTGGTACCAAGGGCATATGGGTGACATCATTAACCTTGGTAGTCTTAGCTTGGTAGGAGAGGATAACCTACCTCCAAGGAGATAATGGGAAATCTCAAAAAGGTGATACTAATAATCCCAAATTTCTGTTTATCCCTTAGAGACATATAAATCTAGCCATTGTGACTTTAATCTTCAGATACAACTTCAGTCACAGCTTTGATGGGTTCTCATCGTCTGCACTGGTTCCCTCAAAAGCCCAGCCCTGTCTGACTGCCTGCTACATTCCTACCTAATTGAACTGTAATACTCCCCCTTCTGAAGAGGTACCCCTAAATGCAGTTAGCAGAGAAAGAGCATAGTTTCTATCGAGCCACTTTGAGCTGAGTAGGGTCAGTGCAGGGGAAGCTACAGTCAGGGGCCTTCTGCAGAGAGCTAATCTAATGGACCCTGGCTGGAAGTCATGTTGAAGTTGAGCAGTTACTAATTCCCTTTTTCAGGTTGATGTAGTGGATTCTGCTAAAAAGGAGTTGGGGACTTTTGTTGTTGCTGATTCCATCTCATGATCTGCCAGCCTCATGCTGGTAGGATCCTAAGCTTGAGGCATTTCTAGCCAAATGGATGCAACTCAAGACCACACTCTTAAGTGAATTGAACACACATGTGAATATCACATTGTTTTTCTGGTGTAAAAAACTGAGAGTAAGGAAGGACTGAAATGTATAATAGATATTGTGAAATAGCAATAGATAGATATTGTGAAATAGGAAAAAGTGTTCAAATGGAAAGGGGAACAAGGGAAAGGAAAAAGGAAAGGAAGCAAGGGAAAAGAAAAAATGAGAAAAGCAGGAAAAAATGGAAACAACACTTTTGTAAATAAGAAGGGGAAACAGGTTGAAGGTAGTGTAGGGGAAGGGGTCATTTCTTACTCTGAACAATCCACTTAACAATAATGATAGAAAAGATAATGCGGAGGACGGGGGTATCTCCTTTTTCAATTCCTATATCCATCAGTTAAGTGTGCAAATTTGGCCAAGGTATTTAAGCTTTCAGCATCCTTATTCTCCATTAGAATGATAATCTCATCTATCACTTAGGGTCATTTTGAGGAGTTAACTTGCTGAAAGTACTTGGCAACTTCAGGCAACAGTTGGGATGAGTCCTCCCAGGTGTCCAGTTTTGCCATTGGTAGTCCCATGTTTTAGGAACCCCCTTCAATCCTGGTAAATGTAGGATGTTTGGGCACACTACACTGTGTCTATATATTAAGCAAGTCTTTATAGGAAACATATATTTAACTCTGAGCTACAAGGCCTTGACCTTTTCCCTCAGAGAAAAAAGAATACATCACAATTATAAAAGGATTTGAGACTCCTAGGGTGATGCAAATGTTTGGATCTTGGAGGTTTCAGGGAAGATGGTGGAAAAGTAAGCAGCAGAGTAAACAGCCTCTCTGACAGAAACAGTCCAGATGCTAGAATATTGCATCATGAGGAAGACAAGAAGGAGGAAGTGGGTCCCCTGGACCCAGGAAGAAAAAGTGAGAATCAAAGCCCACAGAGAGAGTAAAGTCCTGAAAGAAAACAATTTCCAACCCAGATTGATGTACCCTACAAAACTA
>PVLA01018448.1:0-14517 GCA_004027455.1 Hydrochoerus hydrochaeris | reverse complement strand
CCACTCATGTCTGTGAGTCCCTGTACAAATGACAAGTTAAACAATCTCCACATTCAATAGCATGTGACAGATATTTCCATTTCAAAAGATACACAGGATGAGATACAAAAGACTAGACAAAAAACAGTCCAAAGTCCAGCAGGGCAAACTTTAAATTCTGTAATTCTACATGTAGCATCTCACACAATCTGTGTCAAACTGTGAGCAGTAATATGTAATGTATCAACTAGTGATTCCTTACTGTTTATCTTCTTTTCTTGAAATTCTGTAATATTTCTACCTTTTTCCTGCTTTTTTCTCTTTAAATAAAAAATGTATGATTGCTATTGTAAAAAAGAGAAAATAGGAAGTGCTATAAAAGATATAACTGCATGTATATTTATGTGTTCAGGATTGTTACCCATATTTCTTAGTTCTTGGTTTGATTGTTGAACAGACCTGTTTACAGTCTCACTGCTTGAGTTTCCATTTTGTGTACTTTAGTTTTGTAAATTGAACAACTATTTCTAAAAGAACAATATGTAAGTTATCAGCTAGTGGTTTCATACTGTTTATGTTTTTTTGAAATTCTGTAATATTTCTCTCCTTTTTCTGTTTTATCCCTTTAGATAAAAAATTTAAAAAAAGAATTGTGTTGCTCCAGTTGTTTGGCACTTCAGGTGGTGATAGTATTTTCTCAGGCCAACTCTGCACAGTCCTTGAATTTTCCTTAGCTTAGCCACACTCCTGGCTTTCCAAACTTCTGGAGTCTTTGTTTCATCTTTGGCTTCCCCCTTACAATTTCACACATTGATCCCTCAGGGGCACACTCTCTGGCCTCACAGGCCTTCTGAAGTTAGGTTCCAAGCTGTCTTAATCAAACCACTTGTGAATTCTGCAAGTGTTTAAAACCAGTGCCACTTGGATGCTGCCAAGATCTGTGGCCAGCTGGAGCATTACCCAGGATTCTTGCTCTCTGGGCTGTAGGGGTTGAGGGCCTGGATTGCTGAGCACACTGAATCCAACTCTGAGGAACTAATTCTGTATGCTGTATCCATTCTGGAAATGGTGCGCTGTGGATATCTTTTCAAAAAAAAGTCTTTCACATTTGCAATTTGGGGGTGGAGTTCTGCTGCTTTCTGTGATACATATAGGTCATCTTTTCTATTGTTGTGTTCCTTTTCAGCAATCAAGGTCTCCTGTACACTACCCAGTCCACAGTTCCTTTATGGCCAAACTCACAATGTTTTAATCCACACTGATGGGTTC
Source organism: Hydrochoerus hydrochaeris (assembly GCA_004027455.1). NCBI lineage: Eukaryota > Metazoa > Chordata > Mammalia > Rodentia > Hydrochaeridae > Hydrochoerus > Hydrochoerus hydrochaeris. The sequence goes on along the minus strand of PVLA01018448.1, from coordinate 13,269 downwards.
TCTGCTCTTGAATCTCAACATAAATTTCACTGAATGCCCCCTACAAGAGTGGTACCACTGCCTCAACATTAGACTGCCTTGAAATTTCTTCTGGCAGATTAAATAGTGCCCCACCCTTAGTCTTAATATCAGTCAAAGTCTCAGGAAAGGAGCAAGATGCAGATAAACTTTCTGCCAAACCACAACATCATCATCTTGAGTCCAAGAACCAATGCAGTTCATCTTCCCAGCAGAATCCTCCTAAGCATGGTCTTTACAGGCAGGATTTCTATCAGCCTTCTGGTCTTCTGCACTGTGATCAGAGTCACCCATACAGAACAGCCTAAGTTGTCCCAACTCCATTATTTTAGGTGACATCTTTGATTAATTCTAGTCTCTTCCCACAAGCAATAAGAGATCCCAGTCTTTGGGCCTTCTCACATGCATTTCACCTGGATTAAGGTGGCTGTGATTGGAAAGAGCTGTCTCTGGTATGTCCCCGGATGCTTTTCCCCTGCATCCCAGAAGCTGCTAGTCACTGTGTGTCCCTGCAGTACTTCTGACCTGAATCCTAGCAGCCACGATGAGAGAGATTGCCTAGTCTCTCCAGCTGTTGTTGTACTGTTTATCTGGATCACAACAGCTACTCTTCTCTGGGCCTTCCGTGGTGCTCCCATGAACTAGATTTGGATATGGATTTTTGTTGTATCAAAGACATTCAGGTACATCATTAGATACTTTGTTTGGGTTTGCTCTGTTTTTCTGACATGGGTATGCCCAGCTAAAAACTTATGTTTTGGAGCTCAATTCTTTGAGTCCTGTTAGTTCTGGTATGTTGCATTGGCATAAGATTTAGTTTATAGGATATGTCTAATTTCTTCATGATTTCTTCTGTGATTCACTGATTATTTCAGTGCCTAATTTTAATTTTTGTGCATTTCCATGATTTCTCTGGGTTTTGCCATTTTTTCTGGTTTCATTGTACTATTTTTATGCATAGGATAATTCTAATTAATTTTCAGTTACCTAAGCATATTTTGTGGGTGAGTTTGTGGTGCATATTGGAGAAATTTCCATGTGTTACTGAGAAGAGTTCATATTATGCTGCTTTGGGTAGAACACTGTAGATATTTATTAAGTCCTTTTGTTCTAAAGTCTGGTTCAACTCTGATATTTCAGTGTTTTTTATCTACTTGATCTCTTTGTAAGTGTGAGGCAATGATATCTCCTCAATTTAATTAATTTTCTCACATGTAGTGTTTCCACTCATGAAGATGGGTAGGCTGGTGTTTTGTGAATATATCTATAAATGAGGCTGTTTCTTGTATTATTGGTTCCCATAATCAATGAACAATTACCTTTTTTTCTTCTGTTCAGTTTTGCCATGAATCCACTTTGTCTGAAAAATGAGGTAACTACTCTTGCTTTTGAGCTTCCCATTGCACAAAGTATTCTTTAGTCATCAATAAGCCACTGATGTTTCGCTTATGAATTCCTACTTTATGTTAAATGTGTTCCATATCTGTAGTGCACACTGAGATTTGGTTTCCTGATACATTATGCCAACTTATGTCTTTTAATGGAAGAATTGAGACCTTGACATTGAGAGTTATTCTTACTGTCATCGCATTATTTCCTACTGATGATCCCTTTTCCCCCATTTACTTTATTTCTCACCCTGTCTAGTGTAATCTTTGTGTTAGCCATTTTGGATTCATTAGCTACAGTATGTCTTTTTTTGGGTAAATTTGAGAATTCGTTTTGAGTGCTTGTTTGGTCATAATGAATTTCTTTAGGTGCTCTTTTTCATTAGAATGTCATATTTCTCCATCAAATTTGCAAAAGGCTTCAAGATATGTTAATCTTGCTTGAAACATGTTTTGTTTTGGGACTTGAAACACCTCCCTCGAACTTTTAATGACTCTTATGGTTTGTGATAAGAAGTCTGTTTTAATTCTAATGTATTTTGCTTTATAAATATTTCATTTCTTTCTTCTACCAGCTTTTATTATTTGTGTTTGGCTTCTGGGATTTTCACCATGATGTGTTTTGAAGCTTCTTTTCTTATCATGGCTATTTGAGATTCTATATGCCTCTTTTTAAAGTATGTTAAATTTCTCTGCCATGTTTCAAAAGTTCTCTCTTCTTTTTGGAAACAAATTATGTACACCATTTATGCTGTCTTTTCAGTCGTGTAGTTCCAATTAATTTTAAATTATTCTTTGCCTCATCAAGTAGCTGATGGATCCATATTTAATAAATTCTTTTTGTTCCTAGAGGTATTTCTGAGTGCATGGACACTGACACTAGCCCTCTTCTGACACTCTTTTCTCACACATTTCAATTCTGCTGCCCATAACTTCCATAGAATTTTTATTCTTGGATTGATTTTTGATAGTTTTTCATGGGCTGTAACTGTTGGCTAAGCTGGTCACTCATGTGTCGTATAGTTGTGGGTTGATGGAAAGAGAATTACTTTTAAGCTCATAAAGATTAATAGAGCTTTCCAGGCTGGGTTTCAAATTTGCTTAAGATCAAGTAATCCTTTTATTTCTTTCATATTTACTCTCTTCATAATGGATATATATATATATATATATATATATATATATATATTCTATTCCACTATTACTGAATTTTAGAAGGCAACATTTGATTTCTAGATTTATAAGTCTTAGAAGGCAGATCATTTTCCCCCAATAAGAGTCAAAATCAGAGTCTCACCAACATCTTATTTAGGTTATCCAAGTAATGAGGCTTAGAACTGTTTAAATTGATGGTTTTCAGTTAACGTGCAATCGGAGTTCATTCTAGTATATATTAAACACATGGAGATGTTAGCATGTGGAACATATATTTTGCACATAGAATGAATATTGGAAGACAGAAGGCAAATATACTAAGTTGAAGAATGGCATCTGCAATTTCATAGTGACTCAGAACTTTGAACTTCTTTCTTCAAAATAGTCCTTGTAATGATAATGTAGGATGAGACTACAGTGGATGAGGGTGGATAATTAATTCAATGACTGATATTATGGATAAAAGAATGAAATTTGTACAAACAAACAAGCCACATATGGAATAAATCTATGTCAGAATAGGGATTGGAGATGGGTGTGGTTGTGCATGCCTGTAATCCCAACACTAGGGATGCTGAGGCATGAGAATCATTGAGAGTTTAAGGCCAGAATGAGCTACAAAGTGAGTTTAAGGCCAGCCTTAACTGCACAGTGAAAACCTGTCTCAAAAAATGGAAAAAAAAGCAAACAGGAATTGGAATGATGCAGCCACTAGACAAAGAATAAGAACTGTTGAGAATAAACCAAAGGTAGTAAAAGGCATGCATAGATTTTTTCAATATGCTTTACAAATAAGGTAATCCTGTCAATATCTTGATTTCAAAATTAATCAACTGTGAGATAATTAATTTATGTTGTTTGCAGCCATCACATTTGTGGTTCTCTGTTTAGGTCTCCTCAGCAACAAATACATAAAGAGGAGGAATAGGAGGAAGAAGAGGATAATGATGAGGTGGATGAGAGAGAAGAGGAGATGAATAAGGGAAAGACTGAGGAGTTGGAGTTGGAGGAAACAGAGGAGAGGGAAAGAGAGGGGAGGAAGAAGAAGAGAGAGAAGAGGAGAGGAAAGGATAGGAGGAGGAAAGGGAGGAGAAATACAACTATTGCAGCTATAAGGAGAAGAGGAGGATGAGAAGGGATGAGGAAGAGAACTATACATCATATCATATTAGTAATTTTACTAAAATAATATTTTAATTAAAGTTTGAGACTATAGACACAAAAGAATGCATATATACATGCTTTAAGAGCTGTGGTTTAAAAAAACTAAAATGAATGCTGCTTCTGAGAGTGCCATCCAACAGAAAGGCAGGTGCATATGTACAGTATGATGCCTTATCCACTGTACATGACCCTTTGTGATTTTTGGTTCTTCATCAAAGTCAAAATGACCATGAAGTTTAAAATTTTTGAATGGAATAATGAACAGCAGCACATTTACACACTCACAAATGAGGACTTGCTGAACTGCTTCAGAAAGTGACAAGAGCAATGGAATAAATGTGTTCAAAGCATATTTAGATTCTTGTCACACATAAAACTTAATCTGAAACCAGAATCAATCAATACAACATGACCTTTCCACTTCTTCAGTTGTTGGAAACGTAATCACCAGTTTTATCAGTTTCTCAGTCTTTCGTGGAAAACTGGGAGACACAACTTCCCTGTGAAGGTAGCCGGTAATTTAGCTCAGTGGAACAAGTTACTGCCTAGCAAATGCAAGATCAAGGGTTTAATCTCTAGTGAAAAAATTTAAAAAGCCCCAGAAACAAATTCCCTGTCAAGGAAAGTAAGTTAGTATATTTTTCCAAAACTCAATAGAATGTGCATCCTAATACAATACATCTTTTGTATTATTAATGGCACCACATGTTTCACAATGCAAAGCTGAGCAATCGTTTCCATTATTCTCTTCCTCTCTTTCAAATTGACTGAGTTTATTATGAAAAATTTTAAGATTCACAAATGTGTGTGTAGGGTTGGGGGATGTGTTGAATTTTTCAAAAATATCAATGATATAAAATAGATAAAGTTGTAGGAATGTTCTAGTCTCCAGGACCCTAGAAAGACATGACAATGAAGAACAATATACCTGATCCTAGCTTGAATCTTTTATAAGAGGGATAAAAAAACAAGAGTATGATTTATCAATTGACAAAATGAATATACATATACGATTAGATTAGGTAAAATGACTATTTCAGGGTTAAATGTACACACACATTGCAGATAAAGTAATAGTTTCTCTCTCTTCTGCCCTCTATCCCTGTTCTGTCAAGAGGTCTTCCAAAATCAAACTGGTTTTAACTCCAAATCTAATTTCTGAAGACTTTATATCTTCATAAAATATAAATTTGCCAACACAGTACAAAGGTTTTTGAAAGTATTACCTGAATATTAAATTTGCTACAGTTATTTATACAGAGACTATGTGTCTTGGGTAACATATACTCAGTTAAGTAAGGCTCATGATGTGTTTGAGTTACTCCCAAAGACATCTCTGGCGAGAAGGCAGAGTTTAGGATAATGATAAGAGATGGTGACTGAGTGAGATGTAGGGAATAATTCATGGAAATCATTTTATTTCTTTTGGTAACTGGGAGGCCCTACTTGTTAGTCCAAGAGCAATGGCTGAGTGAGACGTTTGGCAGCCACCCCCATCTTCAAGGCCAATCCTTTTCTATGCCCTGGCCTCCAGCCACCTGTGTCAGGCCAGGCCTGCCTGTGGCACAGTCCCTGTACTGCTTCTGTTGCCTCAGCTACCTGATCCTCAACTGTTATGACTCCTGTGTTCAGGGATTAGAAGCAGCAGCAGGCTGCCCCAGGTAGGTGCTCTGGTCTCAATCAGTAGCACCTTCTGATCAGGAAGCTTTCTGGTGGGCAGTGGGTTATCACTCAACATTCTTAAATCACAATGATGGCAGCAGCCTAGAGCCACAGGTTTCTGCCAGCAACCCAAGTGAAGTCCAGGTAGCACCCCAAGTGTAGTCGAGCATCAGACCTAACTATCTTATACTGCACTCTCCGCTCCTGCCTGCCTTTCCCGGCACCCCATGCAACAGGAGAAAAACCAGTCCTCAACCCAAGCACCTGTCCACTTGCCCTTTTTTCACTGCTCCTTGCAACTAAGCATCACAGACACCCAGTGCCAGAAGCCCAGACCTGCGCCAAACTTTGGGCACCAAGAGTTGAGGAGAATGTCTTCTTTAAAGTGCCTTCAAAAGGAGCTCCTTGACCTGGCTCATGACACCCCCCCCAACCAACTGCTCTGCCTGGCCTGTAAGAGAAGACATTTGTCAGTGGCAAGCCACCACAATGGGTCCCAATGGCAGCGAGTCTTCTTAACAATGTAATTTCCTTCAGATTATCCTTTCAAACCCCCACAAGGTAGAGTTCATCACCTGAATTTATCATCCAAATATTAGTAGAAATGGAATTATCTGTCTAGACATACTCAGAGGCAAATGGACTCCAGTGCTCACAATCTCCAAACTTCTCTTATCCATCTGCTCCATGTTGTGCAACTCCAACCTGGAGGACCCTTTGGTCCCTGAAATCGCCAAGCTCTACCTAAAAGACAGGAGAAAGTGTGAGAGAAGAGCTCGAAAATGGACTGAGAAGTATGCCACATGAGTAACAAATCAAACTCCTTTGCCAAAATAATAAACACAAAATTGGCATTTCTCTCTCTCTTTTAACACACATCTTCCTCATGTTTGTTATTACTCATGGTACACGATTCATATTAGATTATATATGCGGAGGCATCTAGAGGACTGGATGACTGAGGGGAGGTTGGGTTGCTGGTAGGGGAGGGGGATGCAAGTTAGGTGGATACTGAATTAAAACAATGTTACATTACCTGGAATGTAAGAGGGAAACAATGTAACACTGTTTTAATTTAGTTTCCAATAAAGAATTTCTTTATTGGTTTAGGATTGGAAAACAAAGCAAAGGCAGGAGAAGGTATTGGCTTTGGAACTAGAAGAATGACTCCACCCACTGGTGGCAATATTTTCAATGTAGAATCTTCTAGATCTGCAGACAATTAAGAAAACCTGAGTGAAAGTTTCTAAGCTAGATAGAGACCTATTTATCTTGTAGCACCTGCATATTTAAATGTTTCATTTAGTTTGCAACAAGATTAGTATTCACCCGTATCCTCTATTTTCAGGTCAAGGGTTAATCAAAATACAAAATGGATCAAGAATTTTTACAAGTAAAATGCTACATTTCCAGTTTTCAACTCCTGCCTGGTCTTGGATCCTCTTCACTTACTTCCCCCACTCTGCCTCTATCCCATCAGCCATGCTAGATGTGATGAGTGAAAGATCAGTGCCATAGCTGGCAAAGGAATTTACCAATAGTCAAACAATACGCACAAGCTAAAAGTTTATTGATGCACTGGGAAAGAGCAGCAGGAGTACTCAACAGAAGACCACGCCATCAAAGTAACAGGTTAAACCTTTCATGTTTAACTTTAATGTGAGACTGGGGATGGGCAACTTGATCCCAGGAAAGCTTTCAACAGATCATAGTGCTTAATAAAAGCACCATCCATGTAGATTCTAAGGATAGGCATTTGTTTCAAGATTGATGCAATGTTTGTGTTTTAGAGGGTCCAATATCCTTGCCACTGCTACTAATAGTCCTTCTAGGTAAAATTAATAACAAATGTATAAATATTTGGTCAAGAGGATTCAAATTGTAGTGCTCAAGAGAGTCAGAATGAAATATGATTGTGCTTGAAAAGGATATTTTTTGCTCTAGTGTGCCAAGAGAAGAAATGGTACTCCTTAGGAGATGACAAGAAGGTAGATCACATAATTAAGTGTGTGAGATTTCTGCATAATTTACAAGGTGATAAGTTAATGTTCTACTATGGACTTTTCATTCAGCTGAAATGTAGCTTTTAAAGAAACAATAATAATATAAACATAAATCCTCACACCATCCCTTAGGTTGTAGATGACTTCTCAAGCTATATTTACTGGAATCAAATTTGCCTTATTTATGCAAAAGTAATTTAAGGTCTAGCTCTTAAATCCACTGATTATCCTATTGCATTTTTTTCATCTGTTAGACATGTGGTCTATCTCTGTGGTTCAGACTGGCCTTGAGCTCACTTTATAGCACAGGCTGGTCTCAAATTTTAAATGTTCCATCTGCCTCAGCCTCCCTTTTGGTTGGATTGCAAGAGTCTGCCACCAGGCCCAGCTCCTGTCCCATTTTCAGTGGAAGAGGGCAGAATAAAAATCCTGGGCAGGGGATTTAGCTCAGTGGCACAAGTGCCTGCCTGGCAAGTGTGAGGTCATGAATTTGATCCCAGTTACAAAACCAAATAAATAAATAAATAGACCCCTGGGGGCATTATTAGTCATGACACAGCAAACATCATAAGCTTTAGTCATGCCAGGTGTCTTTGCCTGCTAGATCCTGGGGAAAAGACGTGGAATAGACCAAGTGAGTGCTACACTCACAGCGATTTTGTATCATAACTGAGCAACTTCATATTTTCGGAACTGCTCAAACTTTGCCCAAGAAGGAGGTGTTTTCATTAGTCTGCTCACAAATCAAAAATATCTACCTTCTGCCTTGAAGTGACCTCTTCAAGTCTCTTTGCAATATACATGTATCTCAATAATATTGCTTTTAAAAAGAAAACGCTTTCAACATGACACTGAAATTTAAGTAATACCCTTTCACCTACTCTAATAAGGGCCAGAAAACACAGCTGTAAGAAAATTTACATTACTTAAATTTTTAAAAAAATCTTCAATACTGCAAGAAAAATGCAGTCATTGACATGTGCAGAACTGTAGTGGAGAATTGGACCTAGATAATTTTACTGACTTGGAGGTATCTGCTCAGAAAGGTAAAAATAAATTTATGAAAATACATGTGTGTATTGAAAAGATCCCAACTTTTCTTATAGCACTTATGGATTCATAAATGTCTAAACAAATAAACAGATTATCATCATCATTACCTCAAAGGCACTGTAATAATCTCGTCTTTTTAGGGAAAAGTGAGATGCTGTGATCTGAACATTCTGCCACATTAATGTGTTGAAGGATAACCACCAACACAACAGAACTAAGCAGTTCAATTTTTGAAAGTTAAGTCAAGTGAATATATGCCTCATGGATAAAATAAGGGCACTTATGGAAAGGACTTGGAGTGAGTTCATTCTTTCTGTGCTTAACCACAAATGTTAAATACTTATACATATTTTACACCTTTATGTGTACTTCCCACTACAAATATTTTCTTAATTTAAGCATATAGGAGGACACACAACTCTTTTATTTTGTCATTCCTCCTCCTCACACCCTTTCCTTGTGAGAGAGAGCAGCAATAGCAAGCAAGCCTTCACTATGGTTGCATCGTGATGTTGAATTTTTCAGAATTCACAACTGCAAGAAGTAATTTTTATTGTGCCTAAGTTATCTAGTCCAGGTGTTTTGTTACAGCAGCACAAGTGGACAGAGGACTGAGGACTTATAACTATAAAACACAAAAGTAACAATGTTTTAATATTTTATTTGTCAAATATTTGTCAAAATGAGACTCAAAATACAGCAAGTTTTGTTTTTGTACCAAAGGTACTAATGCTTTAGGCATAAAATTTTTTTTGCCTGTATTTTCAGGCAGTGCTATCAAATAGGTATGCCCTATATCTAGATTACACAACAGAGTAGCTACTAATCAGGTTTACCTTGCCATTCATCAACCACTTGAGATTTAGCTAGCATAACAAGGCAACTGCTTATTTCTTTTAATTTTCATGAATTTTAAGTCAACATTAATAAACATGGAATCCATTACATCTGAATAGTCATCACAGTCAAGTGGTTACTCTACCAAAAAAGTGGAACATAAGGTCAGAAATATGTGTAACATTTAGTTGTCTGCAACTTTTTTATTAGTACATGTTTTCAGTACATGAAGTTTACATTGATCATAGAGAGTAGGTACATGCAGTAATACACCTTAATTTATTTTTATTTTCCTTCCCTTTCCCACTCACCTTGCTCTCTCTGAATCTAAATCTGCCTTCCTCATTTTCACTACTGTTGCTATTATTTTTATTTTAAAGTTTTTAAATTCCCTTTCCCTTACCCTTCACAACCCTTATCCTTGGTCTCCTGGACCACAACCAAATTGCAAATGATCTAGCTACCTGTGTCCTACTATCAACCCCTCATTTTGCTTTTCATTTGAACTTTTCCTTACTCAAAAGAGAGAGACCACACAGTGTATATGCTTATATTTCTGATTTATTTGACTTAGCATTGTATTTTCCAGGTGTAACCATTTTTCTACAAATGTTTCCCATATATCCTACTTTAGAGCCAAGTGGTATTTCATTATACACAGATAGCATATTTTCCTTTATCCGTTTGTCAGTTGGTGGACATGCATGCTGCTTTATTATGCATTGTGTACCAATAAACACTGTTAGGCATGTATAACTGTAAAATGATATCTTTTGTTCTATTTGGAATGAGAAGAGTTAGGTCAAATAGAATTTATAAATTTAGTTCTTTGAGAAATCTCGCTACAGATATCCACAGTGGTTTTATTAGTTTATATTCTAGTCATCAAACTAGGAGTGTTTGTCATTTTTTTTTCAATGCCACCCTGCCATTATTTTATTTCAATGCCACCCTGTTCATTATTTGATTTCTTGATGACTGACATTCTTTGTGGTATGAGATGAAACCTTATCACTGTCTTTATTTATAATTCTCTAATAGTTGGAACTGTTGAACATTTTTGCATATTTCATTTGGCTATTTGTACTTCTTTGAAGTGTGTTTTCACTTCACTTGACCATTTTCTGATTGGTCTTTTAATTTGGATGGTGTCATTTTTATTGATTCGGTATATTCTAAATATTTCTCCTCTATCTGACATTTTTGTTTTCTATTTTGTTTTAGATAGAAGAAGTTGCTTCTATCTAAGGTTTGCTACTTTGTTGTTCTAACCTTTTTAATTTGATGTGATGCCAATTGTGGATTCTTGGTGTTATTTCTTGTGCAACTAGAACCCTGTTCAGAAAGCACTGACCAGCATTTAGGACTTCAACAATTTAGTTTTTTCTATCGTTCACTAGTTTTATTGCTTCTACTTTGATCTTTAAACATTTGATGCATTTTAGTTTAGTTTCGTGCATGGGTCAGATATAGTTGGTGCAAGCTTCAATCTTCTGCATATTGATAGCCAGTTGTTTTCAACATCGTATGGTAAAGAGATAATGTTTCCACCAACATGTGCCTTTCAATCCTTTGTCAAAGATTGTGTAGCTGAATTTTACTAAGGTCATAACCATATCTGTATTCTGTATCATCAATCCATATATCAATTTTTGTGTCAGTGTTGTACCATTTTTATCACCTTTGAAATGTAGTACAATGTGAAGTCACTTATGTGAAGTCTTCTTCTTTGTTCTTGTTTCACAGGGTTGTTTTTGCCATTCTAAGTTTCTTCTGGTTCCACATTAATTCACAGATTGTTTTCTCTATTTTTGTGAGTAACGTTGTTCATTTTTTGACTAGGATTGTTTTGAAACTGTGTATCAGCTGGGTAGTATAGTCCTTTTGACAGCATCATTTCTGCCTACCCATGAACAGATGAAATATTACCATTTTCTGATGTCCTGTTCAATTTTGTTTTTCACAGTCCACTCGTTTTCATTGCACATGTTTTTAAATGCTACAATTATCTAACTCCAAGGTATTTAATTTTTCTAAATGTAAATGTGAACCATATTGTTTTCATCAATTCTTTATGATTGAATCTATTGATGTCACACACAAATTACATTGATTTTTGTGTGTTGATTATATAACATGCACACAGGTTTCAAAATTACTGAAGTTAGATATCAACTTTGCAACTTTTTGCCAGAATTATTTGGGTATTCTATGTAGAGTATCATGTTTTCTGCAAATAATGATAGTTTTAATTTTCTTTTCCTGTATGTATCTCTACTATTAATTCTGCCTAAATTTCCTGGCTAGTTTCAAGGTATAAACATTTATCTACAAATGGATTCTATTTCTCCTTCTTGGAAACAAAGACTGTGACAATTTGTAGATGCCATATTTTCTTTGCCATTTTTCAGTTGATGGAAATGCATATTGCTTCCAGAATTTAGCTATTTTGAATTGTGTTGCAATAAACTTTGTTATGCATGTGTTATGTTTTGCATTTGGATGACCATACAAAGGCTCTTGCAGTCATGCCATGGGGTGGGGTCATGCTTTAATGAGGTAGCTGAATCTATAGTTTGTGATTGGTTCATTTTCTAGCGCTTGGATTAGGGGATGTGAGTGCTACACTCACTGTAGGGCTGGCTGTCTGCATAAAATATAAAGCAGGAAATGATACTTGTCCCTCCCCTTTTCTCCTGTTGCTTTTGCCACAAGAGCCACTGTGAACTACTGTTCATGTATCACATCACTATCTTTGAGCCAGGTGACTATAGAGTAAAACCCCCACAAAATGTGAGCTAAATAAGCACTTCCTTCCTTAAATTTGAGCTTCAGGAATTTTGTCTCATCAATGACAAAGAAAAGTAACTAAGACAGAATTTGGTACCAGACATGAGGCTGCTACTGTGACATTGGGAATTGCTTGTGGGAAGAGAGTGGAGATAATCAGAGATGTCACCTGAAAGAATGGAGTTGGGACAACTTAGGCAGTTCTGTATGGGTGACTCTGATCGGAGCTCAGAAGACCCAGAAGGCTGATAGAAATCCTGCCTATAAAGACCATGCTTAGGAGGATTCTGCTGGGAAGATGAACTGCATTGGTTCTTGGACTCAAGATGATGATGTTGTAGTTTGGCAGAAAGTTTATCTGCATTTTGCTCCTTTCCTGAGATTTTGACTGATATTAAGACTAAGGGTGGGGCACTATTTAATCCACCAGAAGAAATTTCAAGGCAGTCTAATGTTGAGGCAGTGGTACCACTCTTGTAGGGGGCATTCAGTGAAATTTATGTTGAGATTCAAGAGCAGAGAACCCATCAGTGTGGATTAAAACATTGTGAGTTTGGCCATAAAGGAACTGTGGACTGTGTAGAGTACAGGGAACCTTGATTGCTGAAAAGGAACACAACAATAGGAAAGATAGCCTATATGTATCACAGAAAGCAGCAGAACTCCACCCCCAAATTGCAAATGTGAAAGACTCTTTTTGAAAAGATATCCACAGTGCACCATTTCCAGAATGGTTACAGCATACAGAATTAGTTCCTCAGAATTGGAGTCAGTGTGCTCAGCAATCCAGGCCCTCAACCCCTACAGCCCAGAGAGCAAGAATCCCGGGTAATGCTCCAGCTGGCTGCAGATCTTGGCAGCATCCAAGTGGCATTGGTTTTAAATAATTGCAGAATGTAAGAGTGGTTTGATTAAGACAGCTTGAAACCTAACTTCAGAAGGCCTGTGAGGCCAGAGAGTGTGCCCCTGAGGGAGCAATGTGTGAAATTGTAAGGGGCAAGCCAAAGATGCAACGAAGAATCCAGAAGTTTGGAAAAGCCAGGAGCATGACTAGTCTGAGGAAAACTTCAAGGACTGTGCAGAGTGGGCCTGAGAAAATTCTATCACCACCTGAAGTGCCAAACAACTGGAGCACCACAATTTTTTTACTGTTTGACACAGATTGTGTGAGATGCTACATGTAGAATTACAGAATTTAA
>PVLA01018447.1:0-14534 GCA_004027455.1 Hydrochoerus hydrochaeris | reverse complement strand
TTCTCTTCCTTCCTTCCCACAGTGCTGAGTATTGAGCCGAGGGCCCTCGCAGTAACCTGCATTACCAGCCCTTCCTTTCCTTTCTCTGAGAAAGGGTCTTTGTAAATCACTAAAGTGCCAGGCTGGGCTTATTATTCTTCCACCTCATCCTCTGCCCACTGCTGAGCAGACTTTACCTTCCAGAGAAGTTCTGGAGTTACAGAACGATTGAGCAGAGTCACCGAGATGTCTCATGCCCCATCCCCTCGGCCCAGCACATGGCAGCCCTGCTACCTGGGTCTTGCCGAGAGGTAGGGCACTTGCTCCCCCTGGTCAGCCAATCCTGACCTGTTACTCTAAAGTCTGGGGTCTCCAGCGGAGCTGCTCCTGACATCTCACAGATGCATAGGGTCAGGTGCCCTCCGGGCACATCTAGGGAACAGTCTCGCTGCCTTGGAAATCCGCTCTGCTCAGCCCTCCCTGCCTCCCCTCACACATGCTTCCAGCACTCAACTTTCCACCACCGCTATTTTTTTGCCCTTCCCAGACCCTGACTTAGAATTCCGTAAAGAGGTTTCTTTGGTTGAACAATATGCATTTAAAGTTTCCCCGTGTCTTCCTGTGGCTCGGCATTTTATTCATTTTTACTGCAGGGCTGGTCCGTGCTCCGGATGTGCTACAGTTTATTTCCCCACCCACGGGGTGGCCGTCTCAGCACTTCCTGGTGGTGGCATTTCTCAGCAAAGCTGATGGGACCAGTCGCGCACCTTTGTGTGCGGCTGGCCTGCTCCTCCCACTGGGTGGACGGTCAGGAGCGGACGCCTGGGTGGTGTGGTGGGATTATATTTAGCTTTACAAGAAACCACGGTGCACACTCACTCCCAAAGCGAGCAGGCTGCTTGTGTTCCCGTCACCCCTGTCCCATTCAGCACTGGTTTGGTTTTCAGTTCCCAAATGACATGTGACTTCATCTACCATTTCATATCCTGCTGTCACCCGCACATCGTACACATTTGTCTGGTCAGATCATTTCTCCACATTTCTTCTCTTATTGCTTGATGCTGAGATTTTTCTTATCAACACTATTTCTGCCTTTTCCAAAAAAGTCACGAATTATACTGATAGAATTGTTTGGACAGGCTTCTTCATTTAAGCAATATGCACTTAAGGTAACATCATGTTTTCTTGTGGCTTCATATTTCACTTATTTTATTGTTCTTTGTGTTTTTAATACCTATTCTCTATTAGATGTCTTTTGCAAATGTTTTCACTGTTTCTTATCTTTTTCCTGTTTCAAAGAGCATACTTTAAAAATTTTAACAAAGTCCTATCGTGGTTTTTAATCAACCATGCGTTTAGAAAGGCTCACCAAATTCAAGATTACCTAGATTTATTCTGGTAAATCGCATGAGTTTGAATTTTACATTGGGGCCTATGATCCATTTTGGACTAACGTTGTATAAGTATACGGTTTGTTTTTAGGATGAAGTTTTGGCACATGGATATACAGCTGCTTTGGCAACATTCCTTGAGAGATTATTTGTTCTATACTAAAAATAAACTTCGCTCCTTGGGCTCAACTTCGTGCTGTGTTTTGTCTTATTGTTTTCTTTGCCTATTCTTTCACCAGCGCTTCTGTGACTGTTTATCCTAGATTTACAGTAGATATTCAAATCAAAGAGCCTCAGTCTTCCACTGTGATTTCCCCTCTTCTATTGACTCTCTGAGGCCTGTTGTTTTCTTTGTATAAATTTGGGAATGGAATGGCTAGTGTACACAGAAAACACTGCAATTTTTACTTGGCTTCTCTTGACTCTGCAGATCAAGCTGGGGACAAATGGAAGGTAAATAACATTATCTTCTTACCCTAAAACACGAGCACCTCCTCAGTTACGTAGTCGGCCTTTGAGACCTTTTGTGAGAGTTCTGTAGTTTTCTTCATACAGATCTTGGGCCATTATCTGTTACATTTATTTCTGATGATTTCATTTTTGGATGTACTATAAATATTGTATCTTAAGTTTTAATTTCCAGTTATTCATGCTGGTATGGAGGAAAGCAACTGGTTTTTGTGTAATTGGATTTGGATGCTGACATGTTTCTAAACTGTACATAGACAATTATGTCATCTGAACAAAAAGTTTCATTTCCACCTTCATGATCTACATAGATGTCCTTTGCTTTTCCTGTCTCTTATGGGGGGGTGGCTTTTGTAACAGCCAGTGGAGTGGTGAGAGAGGAGGCACCTGTTTTGTTTTTGATCATTTCTCATTATTAAATGTGATGTTAGTGCTAGGTTTCATTTATCTATTCTTTATCACTTTGAGGAATAACTAGCTCTTAGTTTCATCAATTTTCTGTTGATTTTCTATTTCCAATTGCATTGATTTCTGCTTTAATTTTCATTGTTTCTTTCTTCTGTTTGTATTATATTTCATTTGCTCTTCTTTTTAATTTCCTAACATCTTAGCTTACTAATTTTTAGATGTTTCTTCCTTGTTATCTCTATATATATTTATTTGATGCTCTAAATTTTTTCTAATGCCTGCTTTTGCTGCATCCCATTCATTTTGTAAGTTGCTGTTTCATTTAGTCCAAAATATTTTTACTCTTATTGTGAGAATTCTTCTTTGAATCACGTATTCTTCAGAAGTGTGTGGTATGCTCTCCAAATATTTTGAATTTTCCAACTGTCTTTATGTCATTGATGTCAACTTCCTTGTGGTATGAGAACATTCTGTATAATTTCTATTTTTAAGGGTTTTTTATGCTTGGCTATGATTAGTCCTGGTGATGTGCAGGGTGTTTGGGGGACAGTTAATCCTAGTGTGGTCTGAGGGAGATTCTACAGATGCGAGATACCATTGACTGATGCTGCTCTACTCAAATAGATCCTTGATTTTCTGGATCTACCAATTATTGATAGAGGGCTGATAAAGTCTTCCACTGTAACTGTAAAATTTTTCTATGTCCTTTCCGTTCTATCAGTTTGTGCTGCTTGTATGTTGATACTCTCCTACTAAGCATGCACACACCACAGCTTCTTACAATTTTGGACATTTTATCAGTGCAGAATGTTCTCATTTATCCCTGCTAATCTTTGTGACTCTGAAATCAAGATAACTACTTCATCTTTCTTTTGATCGTGTGGAGCTTAGTTTTGCCCTTCGTATTACTTTGCTTGTTAAGCAAATCTCTGATAGTATATCATTGAATCTGGACTTATTCACTATGATCATCTGTATTTTAATGGACATATTTAGACCATAAATATACAAAGTCCACACAAGACTGTAAATATTGTATACTGAAAACATGTACTAATAAAAAAATAATGAAATTAAAAAAATAAAAAAAAACATTATTGACATCTACAATGTGTGTAATGCACTTTCTATTTATTGAAGTTGTTCTGTTTTTCCCCACTCTGGTATTTATTTATTTTTTCACTCTATATTTGCCTTTATAATTTAAAAAAAGTATTTTACATGGTTCCATCTCATTTCCTCTGATAGCATATAAGTGACACATCCATTAATGGTTGCCCAAGATTTTGCAGTTACTTTGAAAGCTAACGCATGTTCACTTCCAAAGAGCAGCACATTGCTGAACTGGGAGAAATGCCTCGCTAAAGAGCCTTATTGATCCTGCCCATCCTCTCCTGGGGCACGCGAGCTGTGTGCTGTCATAGCCCAGTGAACTGTTGCTGTTCTTGTCAGCAAATGTGTGGCCTCCAGACAGTTAGGAGTGAGGAAGTGGCCCAGTCCGTGTGTGCTACACACTTTCATGTTCATGTTTCTTGGAGGCTGAAGCAGAAGTGTCACAAATTTGAGCACATTAGTGCTGGGCAAATTAGTGACTTTGTGAGATCCATCGCAAAGAATATAAGAAAGAAAAGTAACAGTGAAAAGGCTGCGTGTTCAATTTGCAATACTGCAGAGGGAGACAGAGACACAGAGAGGTACGAAGAGACAGAGATGCAGAGAGGCACAAAGAGAGAGACAGAGACACAGGGAGACACAAAGAGAGAGACAGAGACACAGAGAGGCACAAAAAGAGAGACAGAGATGCAGAGAGGCACAAAGAGAGAGACAGAGACACAGGGAGGCACAAAGAGGGAGACAGACACAGGGAGACACAAAGAGAGAGACAGAGATGCAGAGAGACACAAAGAGAGAGACAGAGACACAGGGAGACACAAAGAGAGAGACAAGCAAGAATGACGATGCTTCATTTTTCTTCATTTATTTCTTCTCTAACCTTTTCTCTTCTTTAAGATCTAAGACTCTAACCTCATTTTCTCATTCCTCCTGAAGAGTTCCTTTGAATATTTTTCGAGAATTAGGTATGCTGCTCAGAAATTCCCACAATATTTGTTTATTCAAAAAACTTATACTTCCCTCACTTTGAAAGGTAGGTTTCCTGGATATACAAATCTAAGTCAGTGGTTCTTTTCTTTCAACACGCTGAATATTTCATTTTAAACTGCTCTGGCCAGTATGGAACTGAAGGGAGGCAGGTTGGAAGTCTTACCTTTCCTCCTCTGTAAACAGAATTCCTTCTCCTGCCTCTGCTTTGCTCAAGGTTCTTTTGTTACCATTTATTTTCTGCAGTTTGTGACATATTTCAATCGTAGATGTTCGGACTATTAGACTATTTGGTTTCTCACATTTTTTAAATTTGTGGTTTGCATCTATAATTTACTTTTAAAAAATTCTTGTCCTTTCTTACAATATTTCCTCTACTACTTTAATTGTTTTGTTTCTGACACATTACACACTCACACAGTTCTTGGACCATCTGCTTTTTTTGTCATTGTTTTTAATGAATCTCTTTTCTGTTTGGGAAGATGATATGGACAAATCAATCAACCTCACTGAATCTTTCCAGTTATTTCAAATCCATCGATAAGCACATCTCTGGCATGGCTTGTTTTTCACGTCTAGCATCTCTTATTTTCTTCAAGTTTCCATCTCCTTGTGGACATTATTCATCTATTTCTGTTTGCTTCCCAAGTTTTCCAATAGAGTCTGTGTTAGCTGCTTTTCCTCACTGGGGCAAAATATCAGGCACTTGGAACTAAGAGGATGAGAGATTTACTCCGACTCATAGTTTTTAGAGGGTTCAGTCCATGGTTGGTTGTTCCAAACCAGAAAGGCATGGTGGAAAAACTGGGGGAAGAACACTTCTTAGCCTGTGGCTGCCAGGAAGCAGTGAGAGAGGGGAGGAGCAGGGACAGAAACACACACTCGCAGGTCACACTCCCAGCAGCCCCTTTCCAACCAGGCCCTACCTCCCAACAGTAAGGCAGCTAAGAATTAATTCATCAGTGGATTCATGTGGGTGGAGTCCTCATGGTGAGCTTAGTGCCCCTATAAGTGGAGATACTACACGGCTGGCTACATGTGAACACAGGACGGATGTGGCTGGCATTTACATCAGGAGAGTCAGCGTCAGTACCGGACCAGGATGGCACAGGATTCTGGGCATCCAACCTTATGAGCCATAAGTGAATTCTGCTGTCTAAGTATCTCAATCTGTGGTATTTTATACAGCCTGGACTAATTCATCTACCTCATCTTTGGGTGGGGTAGGAAAGGGAGAGGGGACTGGGATGGGATATTTTATATCCTTTTCACCAGGTTGGTACACAGTTTCTGCTGAGGTTCAGAATAGCAAGAGGTCATTCTCTTTCCACCCAAACATCAGAGTACTTTGTCTGCTCTACCTTCATAAGGCTTGCCTTGCTATTTGGTCCAAACTAGTTTACACTCTGTCCCCAGAAATAAGGTATTCTTTTAAGTGTTTTACCAGTTTCTGGTTTTAGCATTGCTTCTACTTGTGGTCAGTTGAGACTTTTCTATTTTCTCTTGAAGTCTTCAACATGGTAGTATGCATGTAAGTTTCTTTCTTTCTTTCTTTCTTTCTTTCTTTCTTTCTTTCTTTCCTTCCTTCCTTCCTTCCTTCTTTCTTAGTTCCTTTCTTTCTTCAGCTAAGATCTAAGGTCAGTTTGTTTTTCTAGTCATGATGCTGGGAGTGGTGACTTTCAAAGTTTTTATCAAATAGTGAACTAAAAATCCATCCATATCTCATTTTAATACCTATGTAACAATGGAACCTCATACTACAAATCTAAGAAGATAATCTCCCCTCTCTTCTAAGTCCATTCCTAGCTATTCTAGCAGAGTGAAATGGAGATGTGAAGAAGTTATTTTGGAAAATCATTTCATGCAACCCAACTCTAAATAGATCAGTATGTTGGTAAGCTTGGCCTTATGTCTTTTTCAGTATTTGTGCCACAAAATTTATCTCAAAGTTACCTATGTGTACACATCAAACTTTAGCCTAACTTCCCGTGTAAATAAGCTGCAAGCTAACCTGAGTGTATGCTGCACGTGGTAGCTGTGTCTCAGACAATCCCAGGTCACCAGTTGATCAGACAAGCCATAAAAGGAAAGTCTCTCATCACACCAAGTCATGTGAAGTAAACATGGACGCAGCCAGAGAGGCCGTGTCTATGTGTCACTCCCAGTCCTCCGGCCTTACTCAGGGTATGAGTGACACTTTCAACAGCACCAGTTATCAGAGTCCCCTGAGTGAGTCCCCAGTGTCCTGTGACTACACATGTGGAGAGAGAGAAAAAGAGCAAGAAATAAGAATTGTCAGAAAATTGGGCCCTGGAATGACCAGTGTTCTCTGGGAACCAAGGCCAAGAATCTCAGCTAGCCACCATTTTTTTTTGTTTGTTTGTTTTAAAGATAATAAAACCCAATGAAACACAGCAGAATAAATCAAATCAAAACAAAGCAGTGAAATTGATACAGAACTTCAAAGCAGGACAGTGGGAAAACAAAAATGGCTCCCATAATATTTTTGTTATCTTCACAATATTTGCCCATTCCATCAGATATAGCAAAATCAAACCACAACAAACAGAATAAAACCAATCAAAACAGAATATTGATTAGAGCAAAATAATTCATCAGAACAAAACAAAACAAAACAAAACAAAACAAAACAAAGGATGAGAACGATATTGGATTTCAAACACAAGGTGGAAGGAGATCCCCCGTATTTGCTGTACTATACACTCCTGTCCCCCTATAGCTGCTCAGCCAGCCCAGGCCTGGAAAGTCACCAACAACACAAGCACTCGGCCACCCCCTGTGCCTGTGTCAGTTTCCATCAACTCAGCCTGTCTTCCAAACCAGCTGATGAGGGGGAGAGTTGGTGATTCTTAGCCCATGTGGGGTGGGCTCACGGGAGGGGCTCTCTGCCTTCGCTGTTCCTGGGCCCTGCCTTGCTTGCGTGGCTTACCAGAAAGACCGGCCAGTTGGCCTGTTAGTGGGTTCTTCCCTTACTAGCCTGTACAGATGGATGGGTTCTGTGCTTTTCCTGGGACAGCCTAGCAGTAGAGTTTATGGCCATCCCTGCACCTGGGTGCTACCTTCCCCTGTGTCATCCTGCTTTGTGAGCACCACAGCCTCACTGACTATCAAGATCTCAGCCGTGACCGGTAACCTAAAGGAAGTGGGATTTCCACATTCCCAAACCGACCCAAAAGACAAGGCAAGGAGGCCTCGAACAGATGCTACGTCAGTTTATAATTTTTGGTCCCCAGCTGCAGAGCCTGATTATGGCAGGGAGGCTGGTAAGTGCCAGAACCATCTTCCTGCCCTAATAAACTTCATCAAATTGACCTCATCTCAGACTTCTCTTTTCTGGTATGTAACCAGATGTGTATTTCACAGACATCAGAAGAAGTGTGGCTGCTTTGATATGTATCGCCATTATGCTGACTTACAGGAAACCGCTTCTAAGATGGCCTAGCTGTGACCACTGCTACTGCACACAGGGGAAACCAGAAGAGAACAGCCTGAACTCTGACTCGCCTGGCTTGTTCATGGAGGATTGAGCAGAAGGGAAAATATTTCTTCACCAAGTCACTTTGAGCATGGCCTGGAGCAAGAGAGGAAAGGAGAGTCTGGAACCCAGGACCCTGGCATCTTTGACCCAGCAATTTTGATTTTAAATCCAGTGTGACTCAGAAGAGGAGATGCTTCGCAGGTACTGTGGGCTTGTGTGAAAAGTTCTCAGCAGCCAGGCATGCTGCTACATGGAACCTGAGAGTAAGAAGCCCCAGACTGCCTGGGAAGATGCATAGATGTGTCCTTGCCATACCATTCAAATATAAAGGGAAAGAAACCTAGTCTCACAGAAAATAGCATTTGAGTATGTTTTCACAATGCACGGATAGAACCCACATCCCTATCTATCTTCGATGTTTTACTCTGGGACAGGATCTCACTAAACTGCCGAGTTTCAGTTTGAACTTACGATCCTCCTGCCTCTGCCTCCAAGAGTACTGAAGTTACAAGTGTGCCAGACTGTGCCTGGCTCTTTCTAAATGAATATTTTTTCAGACTGAAATAATGTAAACTTTAAAACTAGAGAGATAGGACAGCCAGTCACATGATGAGTAACACAAGTATTCACGGAATCCGTACCAGCGTTGGCTAGGAAACGTCAACTGCCAACTATACTTTTTCTCACCTCGTTCTCCGTTGGAGAAAACAGAAGAGGCGAAAACTCTAAGCAAGGGTGAGTCAGTGATGTGCTAGGCAGTAGGGTGCGTGTGTCTCTAAACACACGAGTGTGTAATGCACAGAAAGCAAAACTGAATCTGAGGTTTACTCTGTACAATTCATAAATAACAATCTGGATAAAAATAAAACCCAAAATAGGGAAAATGAGCTTAGCATGAAATCTAGATGCATGGTTAGGTGAATGCGGCTGAAAATCTGGCAGTTGTATCCCTAATTGCGTACGTTTTATAAAACGGAAGTCACAGCTCAGATCTAAATATCTATCTTTATTTTGCCAAATGAGTGTGTCCCTAACCCTATGGGAAGGAAACTGGGATGAATGGGCAGCCCTAATCCAGGGGCTGGGATCTCCTGAGGCTTCCAGGCCTTTGCGAAGCACACATACCTTGGTATAAGTTAACCAAATGGATCACATTGGTCAATGCTAATAATCAACATGAATTTAACAAAAATCATATTAAAATTGAGATACATGCACATGGTTCAAATTCACCTTCCACTCTTAACGTGAATCAGAATGGCTGTTGTATCAAAACTTCAGTTTTGTGAGTAGATGAGTAAACATGATTACAAGGTAAAACAATCTGTATTTATTGAATTTTCTGTTGAAGTATTTTTAAGAGTGACAATGGAAAAATAATACAGCCAAATAATTAAGTGACAGGATGGGGCAAGGTTAGGAAATTCTAATTATTCTGATTTATTCATGTTTTTATTTCAGCCTTCACCCCCTGGGAGACTTAGTCCCTGACACTTCTGTTTTCCTTTCTGAGTCTGTCTTCTTGTGTGCAAAGTGGACTGAAGAAGGGTTATCTCAGTCCATGAGATTGGTGAGGACCCAAGTGACAGCAGCCAATGACCCCGTGGGCAAAACTCAAGGCACGGGTGTGGAGTCTCTACCGATGTTTACTAGAGACGAGTGTCACAACGCCATTACTCCACCTGCGGACGTGATAATCGCTCCTACTGCAGAGTAAAGATAAAAATATAAGGATAAATATGGAGACACAGTTCAACGCAAGGCTTCTGGGGTTGATCCCCAGTGCTCCAAATTCATTTACAGATAGAAGTGGTGTTTTTCACATGAGGAATGTTGACCTTTTTTCGTATCTTTTGACATGCCTTAGGTCTGGGTGGGTTTCCTAACACCTATGAAAAGAAGAGAAGCTTTCTTTGTAGGGGCCTCACTATATCCCCACGGTTACCAGAGTTTCCTGCATATGGCAGGGCTGCACCTTACGGCACACGGTGCTGCAGGCATATTCCACAGTAAGCACTGAAATCATGGCGAATAGCTACAAGACAGCAACCATGTGCTAGGCCCAAGTCCAATTTTCTGTGTAACAGCTCCGCTGATTCTCCCAACAACCTTGTAATGCATGGTCATTTATTTTTCCTATTTTACTAAGCAGGCAATTCATGGGTACAAGAGTGATTTAAATTGCTCAGATGTGTTCAGCTTGCAAATGTAGTCTTTGAACTGGTTCTGAGGTCTAGGACACTTAGTATCCATATTCTACTATGGCTATGTGTAATCTGCATATGTGATTATCAATATATGTCCTGAAATTAGCAGTTATTCAGATATCTACCTTTAAGAATACCGAAGGAGGTTCATTGCCTGGAGTGGGACAAAAAATATATTTGAAATGGATAGAATCCACACTATGGAAGAACAGTTTCCAAAATGATTACCTGAATGGTAATTACATAGATGCTAAGTTACAGACATTTCTTTCTTGAGTTTTATGTGCGAATGGCTGGTGGGAGTCTTAGCCTTTCTGCCCATCACTAGTGAGACTTAGATAAATGCAACCAATTGGAGAATCTCAGTCCTTGACCTTTTAGAATCAACTGCTGCTTTTGGTGGTGTTTTTGCATAATATTGGCAAATGTCATTGTGCCATAGATTTGCTATGAAATGATCTCTGTATATGTTGAGATTTTACAGCAAGCCTGTCACCCTGACACTGCACAGAAGGCGTTATTAGACACTGTGTTTATAAAATAATGTTCGAACTCTTATGTCGGTCTCTAAGACTGCTCACCACCCTGATTTGTCATGTAGCCTCCAGACACTATGTACTGGCGTCTGACTCGTCCTCATTTAAATTTCTCAAAACTAAAGAGGATCCTTTATTTGTGAGTGTATTTTGCAAATGCTAGCCATAGTTATTCACTTAAGAATTGTGTTAGCTTTCTGTTTCTATAATACAATATCCCTACACATCAACATAAAGGAGAAAATGTTTACTTTGGTTGATAGTTTCAGAAATTTCAGTCCATAGTCAGCTGATTCCATTATTTCAGAAGAAATGTGATGAGGCAGAAATGTCATGGCAGATGAGTGATACAGGAAAGCTGCTTCTAGCAGCAGGGCCAGGGAAGAGGGAGAGAAGGGGGGAGGGCGGGGAGGGGGAGGGGCGGGGAGGGGGAGGGGCAGGGCCAAGAAGAACAGAGTAGGGTGGAGGGAGAAGGGGAGGGGAGGGAGACAGAGCTCAGCCGGGCTTCCTTCTCTACTTTCAATCTTTCTGGGCCCCAGGCCTATTGGATGCCACAGCCTACATTCAGGGCAGCTCCCCCACCCTCAGATTCCTGCTCCAAGGTCAAATTGTCCCTTAGACAGCCTCACAGGCCCAGGCAGAAGGGTGCTTCATTGACCTCCTAGAAGCCTCTCCCTCTGACCAGGCTGACAGGGAACAGGTGCCCTCACAGCAGCCTCCCTGCCGTCCCCAAGTCTTCCCTCTGACGCTCTCTCCCGAAGCCGCTCCATGATAAGCAAAAGTTTTGTTTCTCCCGAATTTTTTAAATAAGAATGGCATTACTTTATCCAGTAACTGTTTACTAAGCACCCAGAAGACACGAAGCCTTTTCGAATCGAATGTCATGTGAAAACAAGGATTACACGACTCAGAACCCATTCTGCAGGCTGAGGCTCCTAGCTGGTCTTCACCCATATTTTTCTTTCCTCTAGTGCTTAAACATTCCATCCTCGCTGTGTGTGAGGTATAAGGTAACCACATATGCCTGCTTGGGGTGCAGAGTAAGAACACACTCAGTCATTTGTAGCAAGAGACCAGCGAGTGTTCTGAGAATGTACAATCCCAGCCCTGCTTTCCAATAGCGCACCCAGCTAACGCTGAATAGGAGCCCAGAGGACGCGTGATATTGTCATCTTAACATATAATAAAGGATTAATTTAGAGAATATTTTTTTTCCAGGAATGTACTATCTGACTGGCAAGGCTGGTGTTCAGACACTTTTAGAACTGAGCATTTATTTTTGGGTATAGAGGTTATAATCTTTTTTTTTAGAAGTTATAATCTTAAACTGGAACTTGTGTTGATATATATTTCAGGTATTGATCATATTAGGGTAGCACATCATCAGTCACCTTTGTGCTCTGGGGAAAGCACATATCAGCATCAATGTATAGCAAGATAAATTACATCAGGAGAAAACGTGTACCCAAAACGAATGCAGAGCACTGAAAGTGACAACAGGGGTGTGGCTCCATTTTCTTCAGGACTTGCATCTAGACTTTAAGGGGCCAAAAGATCTGTGTTCAATCATACAGAATCACCACAAAAAAGCCAGAAAGAAAGAAAGTGTGTACATATGTTAGAAAAAGAAAACAACAGCAACGTGAACAACAGGTACAAAGCAGCAAAGCGGGGCTTTCCACTGAGAGGCGCAGGGCGGCTGTATTAATCTCATGATGTCTCAGTAAATTTAGTGCTGAAATATTTATACAAGCTTTCCTTTTCCTGAAGGGTGTATGCATGTTTTGGCAAATTCCATACATTTACCTTTCACTTGTGTTTATAAAAAGGAGCATATAAATTCTATGAGGCTGTAAGAGCAGATGAGAAAGACCCCATATTACGTGCTTTGGTACATTTATTCAATTCTTTGTAAAATACAAACAAGTCAGTGGCTGAGACGGTATGAATCATACCTGGTTGTTCAATGTATTAAATGACCCATTTTAACGGATACATCTTTGATCACCCAGTGATTGGAAACAAAAGATTAAAGGGAAACTATTTGTGGCCTTGGCATTTTCAAAGAATCACTGTGTCATTTATTTTCATAAAATGCATTAATTTAGGAAAATTACAAATGATTTCTGAAAAGCCACTATATCAAAATATTGGAGAGACATGTGCCACCGAAGACAAAAAGATCAAGCTGAATGCGACGTGGGCTGAAAGAGCCCTGCGATCTTATTAATAATGAAAAGATGCAAAGTTGTGATCATGTGAAATTTATTCTAACCTGAAATGCTGGAATTAATTTATGACAAGTTTCATTCTTACAACTTTAAAGCACGAGTTTGTTCTTTTCCTTCTCCTGCTGAAAGCATGAAGTCATTCTTGAACCTTGGCAACAGAGCAAGATGCTTATTAGCCTTTCACTTGGAATTAGGTTTATGACTGGGTTAGAACTTGTTTCTAAAGAATTTTTAAGAATAAGTTTCTGGATTGCCACTCATTTTGTCATTAAATATAATTGCAGATGGTTTGTCTTGTTCTCCTTGGACGTCTGTCTCACTTGATGGCAATCATACGAGCTCACACTTACTGAGTGGCTCAGTCTCGGCACTTTCAGGAGACCGTGCCACAGTTTAGTTCCTGAATGTCGTCGCTGCCCACGCTGGGCTGCTGGCCTCAACTCTGTTTTACTGCAAAGGAAACGGGCTCAGAAACGAACATTTCAGGATGGATGGAGTTTTGGCAGCAGCCTGTAGGGGCCTCAACAGATGAATGAATAAAGAAAATGTGCCGTTAACATGCAGTGGAAACCAGGCGTGGTGGCGCACACCTGTACTCAGGAGGCGGCGGTAAGAGGATCGTTATGAGTTCAAGACCAGCCTCGGATGCCAAGTGAGTGCAAGGCCAGTCTGAAACGCATAGCGAGATTCTGTCTCAAAAGACAATAAATAAATAAATGAATGAATCACACCATGGAGCAGGACTCTGTCAAGCAGAAGGATAAACCAGAGTCATCTGTAGGAAAATGGGTGCATTTGGAGCCCACAGTGTTACCTGAAATAAAGCAGACCCACAAGCTTGGATATCCTGTGGTATTTTGTCTTCATCTAGATAAAGACAAAGATAAATGACAGATACCCAGAAGTAGGAAGATAGATGTTGCTCAAAGGGGCAGGGGGTCAAGAGGCAGTGGAGGGCACAGAGGGGCGGGAAAGGGGAGGAAGGATTGCCAGGCCCGTGGCCGAGGAGCGCAGCCTGTGGACTGCACAGGCGAACGCAGGTAAGAAAGAAATCGAACGGAGATAACATCCTGGGCTCAGGGGTGAGGTGGTAGAGATCAAAGTGACCAGCGCAAGGGAACAGTCACAACTGAATCCAGAGGTCCACTGACTCTTCCCACTCCCTGGAGATGCTCGGAGCCCACGGCCCCCCCGCGCTCTCCTGGGGGCGTCTTGGTGAAGCTTTCCCAGAAGGCACAGAAGCAGGGCACACTTGCTCTGGCTTCCTGTAGGGCGCACGGAATTTTGAGACTTTACAAGGAGCAAAGACTCCCTATGGATGAAGGCGCAGTGGCTGCTTTTCCTGAAAGGTCCCTTCCCTTCCTCACTCCTTCAGGAACTGTTCCAAAATAATCACGGTAATCTTCCCTTACCCAGGATGAAGGGGCCTGGGTTTCTCTGCCACAGTGATTAAGCCTGTAACAAAGAAATCTGTATTGGCTTCAGAACTGTCCTTCCTTTGGCTTTTAATTCTAGCTAGTGGTGTCCAATGTTATTTTGAATTTATTTGTCTCACAGATAAACCAAATATGAGTGGGATTGTGACCCCATAAGAACCCATAAAAGGAAGAAGAGGAATAGGAAGAAGAGGAGGAGAAGGAGGAAGAGGAGGAGGAGGGAGAGGAGGAGGAAAAGGAGAGGAAGGACAGGAAGGAGGAGGAAGAAGAGGAAGGAGA
>PVLA01018446.1:0-14532 GCA_004027455.1 Hydrochoerus hydrochaeris | reverse complement strand
AGCGCACGGGGCCGGGAGGAGGAGGAGCCCCCGCGGCCGGGAGGAGGAGGATCCCACGGGGACCGGAGGAGGTGCCCACGGGGACCGGAGGAGGAGCCCACGGGGTCGGGAGGAGGAGGAGCCCACGCGTCTGGGAGGAGAAGCGCACGGGGCCGGGAGGAGGAGGAGCGCTTTATTTTGGCTCACCGTCTCGGCCCGCCACGCACTGGCTCCAGAGGACTAGCAAATTGCCAG
This sequence comes from Hydrochoerus hydrochaeris, assembly GCA_004027455.1. Lineage (NCBI taxonomy): Eukaryota > Metazoa > Chordata > Mammalia > Rodentia > Hydrochaeridae > Hydrochoerus > Hydrochoerus hydrochaeris. The sequence continues at coordinate 14,298 of PVLA01018446.1, read as the reverse complement.
AGGCTGTGGTAGAGGAAGGCGGACACCCTGAGACGGCCAGGAGCAGAGGTGAGGGTGGCATGGGACAGGACCCCGTGCCCTGCTGCCACTCCACAGAGCCACGCCCCACACCGGGATAATGCCCCCTCCAGGCCCCTGAGCTTTTAGGAACTCGTTGGACCTGAACCAAAAACAGTGTGGTGGGGCAGCAGGTTCACACCGCAGGCCTCCCAGCCCCCCTGCCTCCCTCCCTTCCTCCCTCCTTCCCTTTCCCCCTCCCTCCCCCCTCCCTGCCTCCCTCCTTTCCTCCCTCCCCCTCCCTTCCTCCCTCCCTTCCTGGTTTGTGGAAGACTTGTTTCCCACTGCAGGGGGAGCACGGTGGCAGTGGTGTGGGTTTGGCATTATACTTTCATAAGGCGCTTGCAACCTGGTCCCTCCACATGCTGTGTGTTACAGTAGTGTTCATGTTGCTGTGAGAATCTAAGCCACCACTGATCAAGCCACATGGTGACAGTGCACTGGTTTGGGTGAGTTAGGGGCCCCTGGTAAGGAATCCGAGGCATTACCAGAAACATGGAAAGTGCAGATTCTTCTTAGGTCACTGGGTAAATATTCACTCCTATCTCCTGCACAGCTTGTGAGCCCACACAGTATTCATTCCACCTGAGAAGTTACTGGGAGCACAATGTGTTAGAGAACAAAAAACTGGTAAAAACATTTAAGTTGTAATATTGAAGTGATATTTAAAAATGTCCAATTCTTACTCTACTACATAAAATAAATTGGAATACTAAAATCACAATTAAAACCTGAAAAGTCAGTGAAAGATCAAAAAAAAAAAAAGGAAGAAACATAAACCAAGTTACACCAAAAAGAGGCAGGAGGAGGACACAGAATACATGGTCGCTATGATTTAATTTCCTTTGTACACACCGTCACTGGAAAACTACCATGCACAATTTTTTTAAAAAACTGCCCTTTAGCAACGCTGAATATGAAATATCAGAGTATAAATTTAAAGAGTTTTTATGAAGAAAAAGCAAAAGATTCTGGTGACTGAATTTAAACTACATCAAATTAAGTGGAAAGATAGTGCATGAACTTGGATTAGAAATTTTAATGTAAGACTCAATTCTGATGTGTCCCAATTTGACTTATAGACCAAACGCAGGCATAACCGAGTGCTCAGAAGGTTGCTCTGTAGATGCTCGAAACTGATTTTGACCTTTACACAGAGATGCAAACACAGTACTGAGAAACTTCTCGAAGACGCCCGCTGCCCTGCCCGTCTTCAGGAGCCCCAGGAGAGCTGCGCCAGCCCAGGCGACACGCAGTGTGTGACAGACAGACACATCTGCGAGTGGTGCAGAGGCCAGACAGGGTCCGGATAAAGGGGGAGCACAGGCGGCGGTGAAAGAGACAAGGAGCATCCACTGCACACGTAGCCCTCAAAACAGGGACCCTAACGGACTCCTCCAGGTTCACCGTGGAGAAGGCCCTAGGCAGCAGTGCGGGTGTGTACACAGGACCTTGTGTACGAAGACGAGCCTGCTAATCGGGGCTTGATGAAAACAATATTCTCTGTGAAACGTACCATTCATAGCTTTAAAGGAGAGGCCATCAGAGATAGTGTGTGACAAATGCTTGTCAGATAAAATGTTCATCCAAATCCAAAAGAATACACGAAACTCAAAAATAGGAAAAATAAGCCTAATATTTTAAAATGGAAAATGTAAGCAAATAGCTCACTAAAGAAGACATAGGCATGTCAAACAAGCACAAAAGCTTCCCTGAAGTCATGTCATTCGGCAAGTAAAGTTAGAATGAGACCCGCTCACTGGAGAAACCTCTGTAGCCACCAGCCCATGAAACTGCCACGACTTACTGCAGGTAAAAGTAAGAGAAACCGAGAACTCTGATTCATTACTGGCGAAATGAGAAGGGTGCAGCCTATTAAATCAATTCTCCCCGCTGCGTTCAGTCCTAACGGAGGACCAAGGATCAAATTCCGAAGTATTTACTCAGTGATTTGAAAAGATAACAGCTGCATGCGGGCCTGCACATTGATATTATTTGCATTGAGCCCATTCATGTGAGCTACCAAGGAATTTTGGAAATTAACTGCAATTTACTCCTGGAATCTTTTGTATCATCCAATTATATTTTATTAGTCAGAGATTTGCCAATCATATTGGCTATTGAAAGTGATAGATTTAAATTAATAAAGAGAATCATTTACAGTGGCAGCAAGACTAAAATGCAGAAGCCAGAGAATAAGGGCAATCAGGAATCTTAGGGGACAGCAGCACTGTCATCCGTGCACGGGACACAGGAGGGAGGCACGCGAAGTCCGACCCTGGAGCCCAGGCCTCTGCCGTTCCCACAGTGGTCATCAGCCGTGATGGACGCTGCTGCACCCGTCTCACCCGAGAGAAGCTCCAGCCCATGACCCCAGACCTCGCTGCCGGCTCACTCGGGTCTGGGCCCACTTGGTGGGAAGCCAGCGCCCAGTGGACCCTCGCCCCAGACAGCAGCACTGCAGCGAGCAGTGGGCAACCGCAGTGGCCTCCAGGGCTGGACCTGAAGCCACCCATCCAGCATCTGCCAGTGCCCCTCCCCTGGATCAGGCCCTGAGCACACGGCCTGCAAGGACCCGCACCACTCGTGCCCAGAGCCGCGAGGGGCAGGACCCCAGCCCTGCACCCGCCCAGCTTCCTCTAGAGGTGTGAACTGGTCATTCCGTAAGAGCCAGCGGAAAGAAGGAGGAGTGAGTAGCACAGCTTCCTGTGTTCCAGCTATTCCCTCACCCCGGACAAAGGATGGGTTTGAGGTTGGTGGACAACAACCGGGTAGAGTTTATTACAAATCAAGATGCAGACTGCGCCCTCACTCATTATAATGAGAACAGTGCAAAGGAGGCCCTTGGGACACAAGTGATGTACAAGTCAATAGGTACAGAGGTAAAGTTTGGCATACGAAGCTACTATGTGTAAATGTAAGTGCTATTTGTAAATAGTATTTAACTACCGGTATTTAATTTTAATGATTATCTTATTACATGATCATAGAATATTGTGAATCGTATAAATAAGTGTACATGCATACACACACTTAACTAAAAGAAATCATGAGGGAAATAACCCAAAATACACCCGATTTTAGCTGAATACAGACAAAATGTCAGACAGTGGTTTCTTCACCTACGTTTTGCCTATATTGTAAAGCACCTAACAATATTTATAATCGGAAAATCAAATTAGAAATGAAGGTCATCATATTTCTTCATTTATGAAATTGACTGTGTCTGAGCTTCTGACTAGAATCAGAAAGTAAAGACTGCAGCAGTTTTATCCCATTTCAATGCATCGCTTACATTTTTATAAAACCACCCAGCTTCCATCATCCATCCATGTGCTGATATATACACCGTGATTTTTGCGCAAAGTAAATATGCTGAATTACTGACGTGCTTCCATACAAGAGTACTTAATAAATAACTTTACGCAGAAAGGTTTGTCGATGAAACATTTAAAAGATTCTTAATGTGAAGCCCAAGCACACATGCAAGTCCATCCATCTTTCATGTCTTTCTTCTGCCCTACACTGACCAGGCCAAGAAAGCTGCCCAAACTGGAGTCCAGATCACAACCAGGAAGCCTGGGACCCCGAGTCCTTATGGTCACACGGGTTTAGAAATGGCCACTACAATATCATAAGAAGGTCGATGAGGGTTGGGTATCCAAATATTGGAACTGCAAAGAAGGCCAAGCAGTGTGCATTCACACACACACACACACACACACACACACACACACACACCCACCCCACTCAGTCACACACACTGCATGGAGATACTGTTTGGGGAAAAACATTAATATCAGAAGGTAAAACAATCAGCCCTGACTGCAGGAATAGCTATGGAACATCAGCTTGCTGAATACATGTGTCACACAGGGTTATTATTAATCTAAATTAGGTTATCATGGGTACTTATAGTGTGCCCTAGCTGCTGCCCCTGCTCTTTGTTAATGTGACACAATCCCTGAGAATAACTGCTGAGAAGAGGGAGGGTTAATCTGGCCCAGAGTTCAAGTCCCCTGCTTTGGAGCCCACAGCAAAGATGGGAGGGTGACCCCTGCTCTGCCCTGTGAGCTCTTTGTGCCCTGTGCCCTCTGGAAGATACCTCCGGGACTGCTCAGAGGGGCTTCCCTGATTTTTGCATGTTCTTTCCTCCCTCCAGTCCCACTATGGCTCTTCTGAATCATCACCACCCTGAGCTGACACAAGAGTGCTCACCTGTAGAGCAAGGTGTAAGGTAGGGGTGCAACCTCTGCAGTGGGGCGTCAGTCTGGGCATAGCATGGTGTAAGGTAGGAGAACAGCCTCTGGGCTGGGTGTCAGCCAGGGGAGCATGGTGTGAGGTAGGGGTGCAGCCTCTGGGGCTGGGTGTCAGCCAGGAGGAGTGAAGAGAGACTCAGTCCAGTATTCCTGAGGTGAAAGATGCAATCGCATTCTCAGAATCACTGCCATGAGCAATCTGGTTGAGATTCGGGTGAGGAACCAGTGGTACACTACAACCGTGCAAGTTAGCTACTGTTGTCACATCACAGGTTTGGAAATCGATTCCCATGCAGTCAACTAGTAACACAACCAACTAATACCATCCAATTGACAGAGCACCACTGAATAGCTAATCTTTAGGCATACTTGCCTAAAGGGTAGCCCGTTTTCAATAGAAAATAAAGAACTCAAAGGAAGGCTACAGATGGTAATACAGAGTGATATTTGCAGCCCTTAAAATATTCAGTTTGAAAGTGTGGACAATTATGTTCACTGGGAACCGCTCTTACTTTTACTAATTGGGAATTTTTTTGACAGGTATTAGGCTACCAAGTGTTCTGGGATTGCTGTATGCTTCAGAAATTCTGTTTAGCATGATGAATTTAAATAGTACCCTTAACCTGCATATTTTTTCCCCTTTAAAGTACATGTCATAAATTAAAAGCAGTGGTGTATTGTACGGTCTAATTAATTTTCAAGCTCTCTGTCAGTTTTGTTTTCCTACCAGTAGTGAGAAAACATGTCACACTGAGGTACTGTACTTCTTTTCAAGTTTTGTGAAAAATATTATCAAACTCCAAGTATTTAAACTCAATATTTTTAAAAGTATCTTGACTATTTTAAGTCATTAGGGGACATTGAGCACAGTAGAGCAGTAATTCACTAAGTTTCAGGCACTGGTGGGTTTATGTAGTTAGCACAGTGTAATTTACACTAGGGGAGTAGTTTATAGACCTGGAAGGATCTAAACCACTGCCTACCTAATTGACGTGATTTTTAAGGAGAGACAGAGCACCCTAATATTTACATGGAAAGAGAATTGGGATTAAATTGCCACTTCAAGGTCAAAGAAAAAATAATTATCAAAGACACAGAATTGTGCTTTCATTCTCAATGTTCTACTTGGAAAGCAGTCCTGGGTGGTGTCCTCACTGTAAAGTGAGCCTCGTGAGCACCCAAAGAGGCTTTGGGTGGTGCCTGCTAAAGACGCTGGTCAATGTGACACACCCCACAGCCACAGGATGCTTTGGCCTTAGCAAAGGACCCAATCCCACAGCCGGCAGGCTGTGCGGAGATCACAGCTGATTGACGCTCCCGCAGTTTCTCTGCCAGGAACATTGCCGGGACCTGTGAAGTCCTTTCAGAGCTCAGCACACGCCATCTCCCACATTAGAAAACATTTTTCTACTTTTGAATATCAGGTGAAAAGCCAAGCTTAGTTTCGGGAGCCGTGAAAAGTCTGGTGTGCTGAACACTAGTATCATGCTCGGGGAGGCGGGGCCCCACCTGGACCATCCTAGGGAAACCGCAGAGAACCTTAGGTGAAGAAGGTGCAAAATCTTATTTCCTACCTAGGAAAGGTCTTCACTGTTTTAAGTTCCTCTCCGTCCTTCCTGACCCACACTCTGTGCACACCTCAATCCACACACACACAGGAACCTGAAATACAGGAAAGGAAGCATGCAGTCAATTCCATAAATAACTAGATCCACTGCAGAGTGACGATAACTTGCTTGGTGCAGGACTGAGTACACTGTAGCATTAAAAATATGACTAACAAAAACATTACAGGAACATAAACAAAACTATAAATTTGGCTTCCATTCAACATCTACAAAGCAGGAAGACATTAGTCTTTTGTGAGAAGTAGAAAAAGAAATTTCTTCAAAATAGTATTTTTGAGCCAGAGGGTAGAGTTTACCAGGACATCATTGGTGTCCTTCCCTGAGGCTCCGGGCCATCGGATGGATGTTTATTTTATTTGATGGGGCTTTGCTGAGACGCTAAGGACAGCAGCAGGGTCCAAATCTTCCCAAAGCTGTTTGCCAATGAGACCGAGGACTGTGTAGCAGACTCGAGCGGACTCAGAACACAGTCTGCTTGCTCCTGCACCTCTTCTCTGTATATCATGAAGCCACGGGTCACGCTGTGGGGAGCAGGGTGGCTCCTTGTCTGGCTGCAAAGCAGGGAGCGCAGTGGCTGAGGGAGAGGGAGAGACAGGGCCAGCGGTGCAGCAGAGACTCCCCAGCCACCGCAAGCCCGCAGCAAGTGCTAGGTAGAGCACTGGACACTGGGCAGAGACGAGAGCCTCCATCGCCAAGCATGGGTTCACTGGGGAGGGTAGAAACAGTCCCCTGACCCACCAGCAAGGAGCCCGGGGAGCTGGGGACCCTGCACGCATCGCTAGGGGAAGAGCCGAGGTTGGCACAGGCACAGGCAGATTTGCCGCGGGGGCCCTGGAGGATGAGGTCCATCGGGCAGGCACACAGAACACTCCAAAGACTGAGCCGGACAGGAGACCCGAAAACACGCCCTCGATGCTCCCTCGCCAGCACCCAGGGAGGTGCCGCGGGGCTGCAGCCAAGGGGGGAGCATGCGAACGCAGAGAGGACGGGGCGCTGCAGATCCCACATCCACCCCAACACCGCCAGACACTGGGTGTGAGAGCCACCAGTGTGTGTATGTGTGACTGAAGGGCCAGCGGATTCGCTCAGACAGTCAAAGAACAGACAGTGCGGAGGTGTCAGCGATGCTTGAAGGCCGGAGGCAGGGCTGAGGTACTTACTGTGTTCAGTCACTGCAGGAAGAGCATCACCAAGAATAAGACCTGCTCTTTCAAAAGGTTCATGAATAGGTTAAACACACAGGGACATTAAAAGAATAAGATGATGAGATTTTAAAAATAAAGTCACAAATGAGTGCAGAAACACAAATGGAAAATCCAGGAGCTGTGAGAAGCTACGACCTGAGTTTGAAATACCAAGTAGAGAAGAAAGAAAAACAACTACAGGAGAGTCATTAGAAAACAATTTCGCAAACTTAATAGATAAATAAATTATTAAATGTTAGTGGATTAAACTGTCATTAAGAGACAGATATTCTCAAATTAGATTAAACACAAAAATAACAAAAAGAAGATTTTGTCCATAAAATAGCACTTTAAAATACAGACTACAGAAAATATAAATGGAAAATATATGGAAAAATACATGTCATGCAACTATTAAACTAAAGAGTGTCACAGTAGCAAAACTTCTATCAGATAAAATAGACTTTAAGACAAGGAATAATACTAACATTGATAAAAATATTACATTAATAAATTGATCAGTTTGTCAAATATGCATAACAATCTGTTCCCTGGCTTCACACTGAGATTTTCTCACTCTGTATGCATTTTATTGTCACAAATTATTTTCTCAATTCTTTTAATTTGGCAAATCTAAAATGTTTCCTGCTGTTTTATATGTACACAAAATGATAACAGTAACAAAAATTTTATTTAAATTAATGTTTCGCAATATTTTATACTTTCCATATGTTCTTCAACTTCAGGATACCAATGTTGTCACTGGATCAGAGTGGCTCGGAGTTTCCCTAGGTGAAGCTATTTGTGTTTACTGTGCTTTCTAAGAGATAGGACCTTTACTTATAAGTTAGAAAATGCCAAATTATAAAGAATCAACTTGTTAAAATCCTTCAAAAAATTGAGAGTAAATCTTGTGTTTTAATATGTCCATAATCCAATGATATCCGTGGAACATAGTAGCTATCCAATACATAACTACATGTAGTTATAAACTATTAATGGCTCAAAGTGAATTTTCAATTGTTACTTTCAGAAGCATAAAGTTGCAAGGAGATGCAGGGTAGCACATATGTCAGAATTTTAAAGTATCACAAATGAAATTATAGTTTCAAAGTAGTAACATTGTAACTAGAATATTGAAGTAGATACTGGAACTGTTCATTTTCTATTCCAGTTCAATATGTGACTCACCTAAATGTATAGTTCACTCAAATTCACAAAATACCTTCCTGTGAGTTAATTCAGAAAGTTCACAAAGCACTTTTTATTTATTATGTGCTGTTTGTTTTAGTTTATAATTAAAGAAATAGAGTTTAGTATGCACATAATTCCTAAACTCAAGCAACAAATGCTGGTATAACTCTGAAATTCTCTTGTGATACCGCTATCTCAATTAAGTATAATACTGTCCCCTCTGATGTTTAAGCTGATCGGAAAAAGAAGAAATGAAAACTTTCAAAATATCACCAAGTTAAGTTGTTTCAACTTCTACAGCATTGGAAAAAAAGTCATTGTCAAGAGAACGCTGCTGTAAAAATACTATTTGTTATTCCCATAGATTATACTTACACAATCATAGAATCATTTTTGAACTATCAACAATCAGTAAGTACTATGATGTGAAACAGTGGTGTGAGCCCATGGCATGCTACTGTTTTTCTTTTAAAACTAAAGATGTTAATGTAGAGTTGTTTCTCTTTTCTAAACCAAAACCTCAGTGTGTGGGTTTAATTGCAGTGTTGGCACTTTGTGATAAACACAGGGAGTTTGGGGTTCCAGTTTTGACACTGGATTTCTAAATGTTCACCACCTTTGATTGAGAACATCACAATTTGGCCAAAATATTCTTCCAACTAAGAAGTGTTTTTGTCAGTATCACATTAACTTAATATATTGATTGCTCTACATACCCCGTCCTTGTACTGAGAATTACCTATTACACATACTCCTGTTAATGCTAGTCTTCTAAACACTAAACAAATTTAACAGTAACAATATTTGTGCCTTTTTATTGAATTCATCCTCACAAGAATATTTAACCCTTGGTGTTCTAGGGTTTCTGCTTATACATCCCGGTGCCTGTTTGCAGTCTTTCTCCTTTCTCCCAGCTCTTATGACTAATGCCTTACCTAAAATGATCTTTCCTGAAACTTTCCAGAAATTCCTCTGTTGTGCTGTACTCTTAACCTCATCTGGTTCAGTGTAAAACTACTGAAAGCGCCACTTTATGCTTTCTGCACCCTGTTCCTCACAGCTCTCACTTCCTTACATCTAGCTTCTGCATAGATTCCTTACTGAAATGACCTTCCCAGGCTGCTAACTTACTACTTTAGTTGTCTCAGTGTTGCCCACATTTCAAGGAACTGTGGAAAGGACAGGGACACTGGAGCACCACTCAGAGCGCAGGTCTAAACACCGGGCTCAAGCAGCAAGTCTCATAGAGATTTATTTAGAATGGTATTTTTGAATGAGAAACTATATGGAAACCTGTTTCACCACTGTGGACTGAGTTATATACAACGGCTCTTCTGTAGGAAGTAAAGACCTTGTATATCAAGTAGACTAAAAAATGAAAGTTTCCGAGAGTCCTTAAGATGGCATTTTCAGGTAGAGGGTAGAAGTCAATGAGGGCTTGGTGTTCTCCCGCACAGTTGAAAGAAGTAGCTGTAAACCAACAAGGATCACAGATACTTACCTCAGACGGTGTTCTAACTATACTTTAGTGTATGTATGCAGATATGGAGACTTTGTGGTACAGTTAAGATGTTTAAGTAGCGATTCAAGTTGACTGGCTCTGCCCTAAACTTACAACGTGCCATTCATAGTGTGCACCAAGCTGAGGGTGGATAACCCGCCAACACCCTTGTCTAGCGTAGACATCAGCGTTAATCCTCTGCGTAGCGGCTTTCACATTTGCATAGCGCAGCGCGGTCTGCTGTAATGAGAGGAGAGCAATGAAGCCAGAGGGAAAGTCCCCCCACCCCCACCCCCGGACGAGGAGCTGGTTTTATCGCGAGATCACTGTTACCATTGTCAAAGGTCTCACAGTTTCGTTAGCTAAATTAAAGCTTGATGTGGCAGTTCTTAGCTGATTCCAACCTGTTATGAGACATGATGCTGAGCTGAATAAGAACGCCCAGGCTTCTTAGGGACGGGCGTTCATTGACTCCACCTCAATGAAGACAGCGGGAGTGGAGGGCTGCTGCGGTGCTTTTGATGTTTGCGCATTTGGAAAATCACACTTGGATGGCATTGATTGTAGTAAATAAAAGGCAGAGTGGAAAAAATGCATTTTGCTAATGAGCATTTCAGAGCATGTTACAGACACGTGTAACGCTGTTCGCTTGCTCTGTTTTCCATGTGCCTCAAAGTCTGCATCTGTCCATTCACATCAGCACATTTGCAAAACATCGCACATGAAGAAAAGTAACATGATACTGTTGGGAATGTTAATATTCAGAATAACAGAAAGAAGATAGTTTATTAAAGAGATTTTTGACAGCAACCAATTCCAGCCTAATGTGAGATAAACTGTAAATCTCTACTCAGTACATTAAGTGCTTAGTCTATCGCCTGGAGCTGATGTTATTTTATTTTTAATAAAAGATTGGTTTACAATATGCACTGGCTGGAAAGTTCCTATGTTTTTGAGGACTCTTTAGTCTGGCACGAGCTTTCCGAATTCTGTACACAATTACATGTTTTCATCAGTCCCATCACACCTTACTCTATTTCTTGAATATCTTTCTAGAACCTACGTTAATATGCAATATAAATAGGTCCTGGAGCAATATAAATTGCTCCAAAGGAATAAAATATTAAATTTTCTTTATATTGGCTTAGTTAACCAGATTTTCTGTTTAAAGTTTGTAATTTATATTTTTTGTTATTTTCTCTCATAAATTTCTCAAAGACACTAGATGGAAATATTGCTTTTGCATGCAGCTGTGTTACAGAGCATAGAACTTAGGGTTTTGAAAGTGTTAAATGAATAATCTAATATTCACATAATGTTGATACTCAAGTTAAATTTCTTAACCATAAGTGTTTTAAACTTGATTGATTTTTTAAAAAGATTGGACACTTTTCATATATTTTCTGTTGCTATGAAAATTCCATTTGTTCCATGTGACTGAATTCTCATATCCAGCGTTCCCTTAAAATGAAGGAAAGGCATATGACCTTAGCAAAGATTTCCACTCACAACAACAACAACAACAACAAAAAAAAAACGCTTTGTAAATTTTATTCTTGATCTTCCACAAAATAACCAGCAGGTTGTGACTCTGATACCAGAGTTCTAGGAAAAAGATAAATTATCCAATCCTGGAACTTTTTGTACATATGGCTGACAGAATTTTTTCCCTCAAGATACTGCGGAACACAGATGTCTACTTGTGGGAGTTGGCTAGGCTGAGTTAATAACCGTGGTTTCTGCACAGAATGCCTTTGCTTCTAGCTTTTATTGTTTTGACTGACAAAATTTGTATATTGAAAGTCTAACACAGTTTTAATACATGTATTCATTCTCCTTCATCATTTCCAATACTGCATAGAAGCTTTTTTGTATGATGCAGTCCCACTTGTTCGCTTTTTGTTTTGCTTTTTTGAGCAAAGAGTAGTTGCTCCTTGCATTTGGTGTCATATCTAAAAAGTACCTGCCAAGACTGGTGCTAAGGTCTTTCTCCCTTGTACTTTCTTCAAGGGGATTTGTAGTTTCAGGTTGCGTGATTTAAAATGATTATCACAATCAACCAACTAATGTATCCATTATATCATGTATTTATCTCATTTTTGTGGTGAGAATACTAGAGGTCTTTTGTCTTAGCACATATTGAATGTTCATTATTATTAATTATAGTCACTGTTGCACACACAAATATCCAGAAACTTTCCTTACCCCCGAAGTGTGCACCATTCAGTGAACATCTCCACACCTGCTGCCTACTCCCTTAGCAGTGGATTCTATTGCATTTTTTATGAGTTCCATTTTTTTATTCAAGATTTGTGAAATTACATAGTATTTTTGTTTTTCCATATCTGTCCTACTTTACTCTAACATAATGTCCTATAGGTTTTTCTGTGTGGCAGGCTTTGCATCTTTGTATAAATTGGAGAATGTCTCATTGTGTATTAGCCCACAGTTTTTAGCCCACTTCCAGGTTTACCAAAGTGCACAGCCCAAGGCAATCTTCCAGAATCTAGATGGATACAATACCATCTCTGCTTGTGTCTTCCAGTAGACAACATGGGAATAGACCAGATATGCTCAAGAAGTGCAGGAACCTTCTAATTTGTCACTTAAAAATTAAGTGAGATTTATTTTTGAAGTATTAATTACTATAAAAATAAACATTTTATGGTGTCAATTATTATATTTATATTTAAAGTATTAATTACTTTTCTCATGGTTGAGACAAAATACCTGAAAAAGTTAAAGGCAGAAAGGTTTATTTCAGTTCAGTGTATAGAAGATTCAGGCCACAGTCTGTGGGCTCCCAGGCAGCAGATGAGAAAGAGCTCACAGCACAGAAGGCAGGAGGCAAGCAGCAGCCAGCAGCCTTTCCTCTCTCCCTTTCTGTTCCATCCGACTCGAAGCCTATTGATTGGTGCCACCCACACCCAGGGTGGGGCTTCCATTACCCACACCCAGAACCATGCTAATTCCAATCAGTGGACTAATTTAGTACCACTCACCCTTAATCCATATTCACACACTAGATCCAGACAGCTCTAGGGAAGCCACTCCTCAACCCCTGCCATGAGAACAGGAGGCTTTGGGGGACCTCTAGATACAAACTACAACACGGGGGGAGGTATGGAGAAAATGCCAGCCTGCACTCAACTTTAATGAGCTAAATTTTATATCTTCAAAATTTCTATATTGAAATTCTAGTGACCAGGGCCTGAGAATATAACTCAGTAGGAGGTAGCATCATTATATAGGTCATCACATTTATTCATTTTCCATTGATGTCACAAAATATCTGAAGCAAACTATCTGTGAAGAAAGGAATGTTATAGATCTCACGGCCTTGGAGGCTGAACGTCTGTGTCCAGCCACTGGTGGGGCCCCATAGTGGATGGCATGGAGCCAGAGCCAGGATAACCTCATGTGATTACTTACTCATGTTTCAACACAGGAAATGCTGGACAATGCAAGGTAGATGGATTTAACTACTGGACAGATTCAAATATCTACCACTGTCAAGAAGCTGACTTCAACTGATTTAATCATTTATGGGGCTGCAATCTAGTATGGTTTAGTAGAGACTCTAAAAATCATCTTTGGAGAAGTGATTGAAGTATGTAGAGTAAAACATCGTATTTTAATAAAAATAAAACCTTGAAAACAAACTTTGAGACAGTACATTGATATATAAGTAGGTTATTGGCTTACCAGACATTAGACAATATTCTTTAAGGAAAGGGAAAAAAAGTGTAAAAGGATAAATGTAAACATAGTCATGTTATTATAAGGTGGAGTACAAGAAGATTTAACACACCAATGCAGGGATTACAAGACTGCAATGGGTAACATTAGTGTATATTCAAATTAAACACCTGGAAAGTTTTACCATACGACACTACACTGTCTACTCTCTCGATAAAAATCCTGATGGGCAACACTAATATAACTCTAAGCAGAATTTGCAAAAGTAAATTTCAAAAAAATAAGAGCATCAAGTAACAAAAATACAAAAATGATAAATGCAGGCTTTTGTTGAAAGAGTTTGAAAATATAAGAGAGCACATAGATCTTACAGAGACATAGAAAAACCCATTACATATTTAAAACTTAACACTCACAAAGACATTGAGAAAGTGTTTGGAAAACAAAAATTATATAAGACCTAACCAAAAGGGAACACATACCAATTGCGACTAGATAGAAATATAGATACAGATACAGATAGATATAGATAGGCAGATACCGATATCTAGAGAATGAGAGAGCTGTGATTGGTGACAGACAGATGACAGATACCTTTTCAGTGAACCTGGCTGTCAACCCCATCCCAGCGGAGGCGATGGAGCACTGACCCCTCCCTCCCCTGGCCTTGGCGCTGGCCTCCCTGGCTCCCTGGCTCCCTGGCCTCCCTGGCTCCCTGGCTCCCTGGCCTCCCTGGCTCCCTGGCCTCCCTGGCTCCCTGGTTCCCTGGCTCCCTG